>CAMOHE010026942.1:0-11048 GCA_946598075.1 Artocarpus hirsutus
ATGGTTGCATTGTCATCCAAACTTGACAAATTATGCAGCGCCTGCAAGGTTGATGCCTGTGCTGCTGGCTTGGATAGCATCTCAACTAGCATTTTAGCACCTCGTCTGGCAAGTTGTTCCTTTCCATTATTTGTCAAGGTCATTTTTCCGACAATAGATGCCATTTCTATTTTAATATCATCAGAACCTGTTGCCAGAATTCAACATGTAACTGTAGAATCTCATCTCATTATTATGGGTTCTCCTATTAACACAGTATTCTATCACTTCCTAAATAAATAAATAAAAGAAGTAAAGTTTGTACTATTATTAACACGTCACCAAAATATTAACCATTCTGGACAATGGACGCAAAATCCAGTAAACAACGTACCATCACAAAGATGTCTAAGTAAGGGTTCAAATCTCCCTGCTGCAGCTAAAGGCAGAACATGAGCTTCCACCTTCTCCATTCGCTTTAAAACCTCCTCGGCTAAATTGGATAGAGAAGGATGCTCTAGGTTTACTGACATGCTTGAGAGAAGAACCAATGCGCCTTTTTCAAATGCAATTTTAATGCAACATGCTTCATCACTAGAGAACTCGAGCAATAACTTCACTGCACATTCTCTCTCTTTCTCCGAGGTTGCCATGAGACTGTGTATCGCCAACTTAGTAGTGCCCTCGTCAAGCATTATTCTCTAGAAACGTCCAAGATGTTCCATCAGAAAATTACTACTCTTAAGTCTATCAATATCCTAAGGCGAAACAAAATAAGAAGAATGATTACCATCCTCTCAATTAACTAGCACCAATTAGTTTCTCCAACACCCTCCTCGGTAAAGCCATTTCTTACTTAGTCAAGACTTAAGAAAAAAAGGTCTCAATATCATCCTATCAATTAATGAGAACCTAAAAACTAGAACTTGATAATCATGAGAGAAAAATGACAAGACTTTAAGACAACCCACCTTGCTTTCTTCATCCTTGGCCATGCTAAGCAGAGCCACCAGGCATTTGCTGCGCAAATTCGTTCCCATGCTCTTGGAATTATTCCTCAGCAGCTTAACGATCAGCTCAACAATACCAGCATTGCGGAATTTGTATCTGCTCACAGGATGCTCCTCCGAGATCTTGTAAACGTTATCCAACACTGTCTCTACAGAATCCACCAAAGGTGGCTCCTCACCAAGATTCTGAACTGCGATTTTGACTTGAATTTCGACGTTCCTGTTGATCCACTCTTCAATAGCCCCAGCCAATCCGATGTTCGGCTTCAGCTCCAAGGACCCGAGAACCTGCCCAGTGACCGGACACGTCGGGTCTCGGCCATCCTCCAGGCACCGCTCGAACCAGTACTCAATGGAGGCTCGTTCGTACGTCTGCGACGACTCCAACACCACCGGGTCCTTCATAACCTCCTTCGTCAGCGGACAAAGGAAGTTCTTGAACGGCGAGATGTGAGCGTCGTCCTCGAATTCGATGTCCAGCTTCCAGGTCCCGACGGTGGTCTCCGTCGCCCAACTCTCCATGATTCGCTCCAGCGACGAGAGAATCCGCCTCTCGGAGACCGATCTCGACTGCGCGACGTCGTTTTTGAGCAGCTTGATCTGTTCGGACAGAACGGCGTGGTTCTCACGGTCGACGCCTAGGGCACGAGCTAAATCCATGACGATCGCGCTCTCAACCGCCTTGCTTGTCTTCGTTTGCCTTCCCTGTCCCCCTTTCTGCAACGTACAGTGCACTCTCTCCTCGTTCTCTGTAACCTAAAAATCCAATTCCAACTGCTCAGAACAAGAACAAATTCATACTCTCAAAGTGAAAAACTACAAACATAAAGTGAAGTACTTTGAAGTTAGCTTGCTTCATGTCCGCGGAGAGATCAGCAAACTTCTTGCGAAGGTCTGGAAGGTCGGCAATGGCGGAATCGAGCAAGGTGAGCCATCTAGAGATGGCCAAGGTCCGCTCCTGGATTGACGCGCACAGAGAAACGCAGTTAACGAGCACCAAGATCTTGCTTTTCGTCCGGTAAAACCTCACCGTCTCGCCGGCGCTGGCAAGGTCTGAGGCGATGCCTCTAAGGGCGGTGTGGACGGACGGAGGGAAGTCGGAATAGTCCGGCGAGGAGCGGAGGAGCTGGGTGGTGGCGAGCTGGAGGCGGTGGGCGAAGCCGGAGAAGCGCCGTGGGACGTCGGAGGAGTAGGACTGGTGGTGGCTGTCTTCGTCGGAGCAGAGGTAGGAGAGAGAGGCTTGAATGGAGTCGACGGCGGCCGAGAAGGAAAGGGAGGACGATCCCGACGTCATTTTCCGGCGAATGTTTGACGGCGGCGATTGAGGAGGCCGATCGGCATGTGAAAACGTGTTTGTACGATTGAAAGATGGTTTAAGAGTCAGTGACGGTGGTGTTACTGCTGCTTCCATATAGTTTCCGGTTTTCCAACTTTTTCCATTGTTCCGCCGGTCTGAACTGGAGAAGTCAACTCTTTGACTTCGGCAGCGTTTTCCTTCCCGTTGAATATTCTTTTTTTCTTTTTCTTTTTCTTTTTAATTTTTTTTCTTTCCTAAATGATCCATAATTTATTTTTTTCTTTTTGGTCATTGCGATGGCATATGATCCACTTGGCTTCGATTATTTCAAATCCAGATGGATTAAAGTTAGGCATACCCCAATTTTCAACTATCAAAACAGGTATACCCCGATTTTCAATAACCTTTCTTTCTTTAAACAGAAATTAGAATATATTTTGAGAATATTTCTTTTTGGTTGTCATTTTTTTTAAAGGACTTTGGTTATCATTATTAAGTTCATTTAAAAAAATGAAAGGCATTGTTTTTAAATATAAAATATATGTTGTATTTGGTTTTGAAGAGAAGAAATTTGTTATATTGATAAAAAAAAATGCAAAAATATTAGGTGCACGAATTTATTTATTTATTTTCCAAAATGTGCCATGAAAAATGGTCACAGCTTCACAAGATTTGTTATAAGTGTCTCCCCATGCTGCCAGAACTAATTTTGTAATGTTCCACTTTACTCATGGCACACACGCAGGGTGGGTTTGTTTGGAAGTTGGGACGATTATGTTGGCATTTTAGCTAAATTAATTAACAACAAAAAAATAAATACGCCTAAAAAAAATAAATAAAAAAACGTTGGCATCTGGCATCCAATAGGCAAAAACCACCGAGACGGTCGCTTGGTTTTACCATAACTGATTATTATATTAGTTACTCGACTTTGGAACAACACCTATGCTTTATCTGATGAATTATTTGTTGACTTTATTTGTCCCAATACCAGGGTTTCAAACATTTTTTAATAATCTAATTAAAAAGCTAATTTTTATATGGAAAACAACCAGAATATCTGAAGTATTTTATCTGACTATCGCTTTTGCTCTTTTTACTATGCGCACCTCCTATGTTTATGAGATTATACTTTAAGTAATTAAATTTTTGAAAATTTCAATATTGTTCTTCCTATTTCATATTAAATGTTATTTTTAATGGATATTAAATATTATTTTGAGTATAACTTAACTAAACATTTAATAAAAAATAAATTAAGAGTCCGTTTGGTTCATAGATTTGAAATAAAAATTTGAATGAAGATTTAAATTTTTATGAGAGAAAATATTGTAGCAAAATAATTCGAACCATGAACCAAACGGACTCTAAGATGTTCAAATAAATATTTCAATCAAACAAACAAGTATTTCAATTATTTTTTTTAGAATTTTTAACTTCTTAAAATTGATTTTATTTAATATTTTAAATTGAATTTAGTAAAAGTTAGGTACAATAGTTTTGGTTCTTTAAAAAGTTTAATTGATCCATGGGTATTTTGAGTATAATTTTAAAAATACAAGTGTGTTTGTATAGGAAGAAGGGAAAAATTGATATCTAGGCAAAATAAACAAATGTTTTGGCTATTCTCTTTGTTATATCTTCATGAACTAAACTACAGGAGAATAGGGGAAATAACATATTTTTAAAATTTTTTAAAATAAATAACAAATTTTAAAATATTTATAATATATAGCAAATTTACAGTGCAAATAAGAAATACATACACTATAAATGAGGACAAATAAGTTATTTACACCTTAAATTCTTTTACGGTATAAATAATTTTTACTTATATTATAAATAAGGGGCAAATAAATTATTTATACTATAAATCTAAATTTACTACAAATATTTTCAAAACATGCTGTTTACTTACAATAGTTTTGAAAGACTACTATTTCATACAATTTTTGCTAAGAAAATTATATGTTATGTCATGTTTTTAAAGTTTGTATTTATTTATATTGTATTATCATTTATGTGTTAAATCATACTTATTTGCTTACGTGGCGTATCTACGTTTGTGAAAATTCCCACTCACTCATAAAGGCCCACTTTTCCGATACTGGGCTTGACAGCCCGGAATAGAATGGTCCAATCTCGAAGACAGTCCAACGGGCCAACACGGAGGGGAGGAGCCGCAGGACAGGAGACGTCGATAGTTCCTGGACTTATCACTCCCCGTCGTCCGTCGTCTGCTCTTCCTCTCTCTCTGAACTCGCTCGTCTCGCTTGGTCTGATCTCCGAGTCCAATCTCCACAGCAATGGATCGCACACAGATTCTTCTGATAGGATTACCGCTTTTCCTCTTCTGCGCCGATATTATAAATATCTTCACGCCTCCTCCGCCGAAACCTCCCCATCACCATCACCACCACCACCCTCCTCATCACCACCTCCATCCTCCTCACCACCACCACCACCCAGTCCCACCACATCTCCAATCTTCGGTTGCCCCAGAAACCCTAGATTCTCCATCTCAGGTAATTTTTTTACCTAATCTCAGCTGTATTTATTGAAATGGAAAGATTAGATTTTTCGATTCTTCTTCAACCTTGTTTATATATCTATTTATCTATTTATATAATCCTTTTTTTTTTTGGTTGAATTTCAGAAAGAAGGAGGCGTCATCGAGGGAATCGGCCTCGGTCACACGATTGACATTAGTTTCTGTTCGTCTTGCTCGTACAAGTATTTCTTGAAGTCTATGCTTTTTTTAGTAATTAATTTGGTTCCTTACTTTCTGGGTGGTGTTTAATTCGCTTGGAAACTGGAACAATTGTTCTTTAGAGAATAGTGCACATTTCTTAAAGTTAGATCATTGAAAAAAAAGACACACACACAAAAACTTGGTAAAATATAATGAAAACGTCACGGCTTAGAAACACGATCAAACTTGGCATCAAATTGATGCTAGTTTTGGCCTAGTTGCAGAATGTTTTTCAATTTAAGCTCTGTATTATTGTTGACTTGTAGCTGGGGAGGAGACCATTTTTGCTATCTCAACGTTTTCGGTTTTCTTTCTGTTTGCTTTCTTTCTGGCCATTGTTTTATATTCGTAATTCATTTGATTTCATCCTTCGATGTCTCATCTTTGTAGGGGAACTGCTCTTACAATGAAGAAGATGTTGGAGACTGCTTTTCCTGGGATTGATGTTGTTCTTGCAAATCATCCCCCAACTTTCCCGAAGCGTTTAATAAGCAAACTGGTTCCTGCCGCACAAATCGGAGTTGTCGGGCTTGTTGTGGCGGGTGAGCAAATCTTTCCAATGCTGGGATTTATTGCGCCACCTCCTTGGTATTATTCTCTGCGTGCAAATAGATTTGGGACCATCGCAACGACTTGGCTTCTTGGCAATACATTGCAGTCTTTCCTCCAAAGCACTGGGGCTTTTGAAGTGTACCTCAACAATGAATTGGTTTGTGAATAGTGACCTTTTATTTTTCGTCATTTGTTTTGACTTTCAATTGCGTGGACTTTCTGCTACTTGAATGTGTTCCTATAATGAACATACTATGCAGATTATGAATGAGTCTTAAATAGTGGTTACTCTAATGTTTATGTTTAGAAAACAATTGATTCATTCTATGGCATTTAGATTTGACAATAGTGACATTATCATACCGCTTCCATTTCGATTGAAAGAACAAAGAAAGAAATAAAGAAGAGGTAAGTACACACGAAAAACTTGCGCAGTAGTTAGGCATACATTGTTATTACTTATTATTGGTCGATTGCAGCGTGCCATTACTTGTTTTACTCAATTTTTTCTACTGATAATGACGGTTTAGTGATGACGAGTTTGAAGATTGCGAAATGTCTTACTGTTCTAATCTGCGATTGATTTGTAATATGTGCGATTTGTGTACACAGTTGAAATCGACACATGAATTCTGGACACCTCAAGAGTTTCTGACCATTTGTTGTTTGTGTAATGCATTACAGGTTTTCTCCAAACTAAAGGAGGGGAGGTTTCCAGGCGATGCTGAATTGAAGGGCCCCATTGGTAAAAAGCTTGCCAGTTCAAGAACGACAGATGCATTGTCTTGACTTGATTTCTTGCTAATACATAGTGATATACGGAAATTAACTACAAATTTACCCAGCTAAGGTTGTCTTTCGTGTCTGAGAAATGTTGATGTTAAAATCCTGAACGGAACCAGTTTCTGTCGTTTGAAGCTTGTTAATAACATTTCATTTGGGTGAAGTCAATAGTGATTTGAAATTTGAGAATCAAAATGGAATAAAATATATAGTTCAAGAGCAAAGATTAGAAGTGACCTAAAAAATCAAAATCAATACAAATTATCTATAAACTATATATTTTGTTATTGGTGCTATCAACAGAATTAACTTTTTTCTTGTCTACTTAATGTCTCCCTCATATGGAAGGATAACGTTGATGTACTTTCCAAGTCTCAATTGAATGAAATTAATTACTTATAGTTCGAACTGTCATAATTTTTTTGCCACGAAAGAAAAGACACATAATTAACACTAGATTTGAATACATATCACATATATAATAACAGACAATAAATATGATATAATATTTTTTAAGGCTCACGGTTATTACATGCAGTAGTATACATATTGATTTGGTAACTAGAGTGACAATTAAAAATATAGTAACAAATTATGGCATGTCAGCAGATACATTAATTAGCTTATTATAAACCCATGCCAGAGGCAAAAAGTAAAATAAAATGAAATAAAAAGGTCGTTTACGCTGGCTAGCCTCGTCGGCTGCCACCATTGCTTCCCCTCCCTGATTTGCTCTTCGAGGAAGGATCGTGGCCGCGATTTGCGGTTGGCTTGTCGTAGTCGTTGGTTCTTACACTCATTGATCTTCCCCTCATTCCCAAAGCAAATTTCTCATCTTCTGCACATGTAATTATTTATTGAAGCTAATTATATTTAATTAGAGAAAATAGGTTTTGAAATTTTGAATGACGAGTATATATAGAGAATTGAGCTGTTAAAATATTGCTCATTTATATATCTGAATTTAAATTTCGGTTAAATCTTAAAACGAAAGTCTATATAAATTAAACACTACTTTTCTTCATTTTGGTTTTTGTTTTCCATTAGCATGGATCATATGCCAACCAGAAAAATAAAATAAAATAATTTTCTGGATACGAATTAATTTTTTTTTTAAAAAAAAAAAAGAGGGATGGAGGTTGGCCACTTGCTCATATATGTAAATAATATTGCACAACTTGAACTATTAAATTACTGGGTCAACAAAGACACACATTGACACGACCGTGAAAGCGGGATACAGCTGGTGATGCACGAACCTCAATATATACCACTCCATTGATCATATATTTCTAGATATATATATATATATATATATATATATATATATTCAAGTTCATGTACATTACATAAATACTTGAAAAGTTTTAAATACTACACCTAGAAATTCCACTTTCATGTGTGTGAATAATTTATATTAATACTGTCTTATAATGCTTGCTTAAAAGTTAAAACATGTTTTAGAAGAAAGAAATATATGAGAAAAAATTTGCTAAAATATTATTGCAACAACAATCCTTTTTTTTTTTTTTTGGCAACCCTACCAATTATAAACAGATATTTCTTCTCAATAGCCAACAAATTTATATAAAATAGCTTTGGTTTTGATATATATTGAAATGTAACTCTTGTTGTGTTTGTAAAATAAACTCCGAAAACCCTCAGATTTCTTTGTGTCTCGAATTTCAAGTGGAAATGAAATTTTTTTTTCTTGAGTGAAAAGAAGAGACAATTGACATCAAGATACCGTAAAAGAAATACTACGCAAGGCAAGAAAATTAACGTACCTGACAATAACACGGCGGTTCGGGCAGAACAGATTAGTATTGTATAGGAACTTAGCAAGAGACACAAGCAAAGCCGAGCTCCAAATCCCATTATTCTCTCTCTATTAGTTGATATATACTCGTGACTATATATATATGTGTGTGTGTGTGTGTGTGTGTGTGTGTGTGTGGGTGTGTGTACTGGATATGAGGGAGAGGGAGAAAGCATTATTGAGTGAATTTATAGGAATCATGCAAAGAGGTGTTAGGCCTAGTGGGACGGACGAGAATATTTTAAGAAGAAATCACAATTTCCAAAATTTCAACTTAAGTAAAGATCATGGGTTCCACGTTCTTGCTTGCTTAGATCTCAGACGTCCATTTTAGGGGTCAACCATCAGAGTCTGTGATCTATGATTTGCCTACTATCGCTTCCTTTATCAGAAAAGTAGACAAATACTTTCACTTTTGTGGTCCAAATTAAAGTCCTAGTCTGTATATGCGTACATATAATTGGCTGTTTGGAACTGCGGTTTGGGTTTTAGCTTCAAGTGCTATTTCAACTGCGTTTTTTCTTATTTGTTAGTACAGATTTTTCAGCTCTAACTTTAGTTCTAATTAATTCTTTAAACAATGCCCTATAAATTAAAAACCGCACGGTATTATAGAATTATATTGGCCCCCAAAAAAAAAAAAAAAGCGAGGATTTTTCTTTCAAAAAAGCCTTTTTATCTTATAAAGTTATAACCTTACTGCTAATAAAATAATGACACCTAAACTATTGTATATTATACTTTTTAGACTAGATCTTATTGTTTTGTTAGTAGTAAGATTATAACTTAGAGGGTTAAATAGGACTATTTTTCGCTTTCACCGACAATATTTTTTTTGTTATGACAACCGAAACATTTTGAAATGAGAACATGTATATATTTTTTCATAATTAATGTTTATGAAATGATTTTAAAGATTACGTCTGGTAGTTTTAAAGATAATATTCGTTTAGAATCATATTTGTTTTAACTTAGCATTGACAAAGGAAGATCAATAAAGAAGTTCGTGATTAAGCTTCAAGATATATTATTGGTGGTGATATATATATATATATATATAAAATAGGATATGTCGCTTTCAGTTCCAGCATCATCTTTGGTACATGCATGGTTGTTTGTAGGCACGAACTCACAAGGTCCTAATCATGATCACAATATATGGGTCTTTCTGTTTATTTTTCTAGTTTTAACTGATTATTAATTCTCTCTTTTAAAAATAATTTTCCTTGCTTAATTAATTTCCTTGGTTCTCTAATTGACTTTAAAGCATATAGAGTGTGATGCTTAGTTTTAAGTCGCCTATCCGTTTATGCCTCTTCTCCTCTAACTTCAGAAATTTTATATATTTTATAGACTTGAGAGGGGCATATAGATTAAGGAGTTAATATTTTATATTATATGGTGTGCATTCGTATTCCTTTCTCATTTTTTTTTTTCCCTCCTACACTTGTTCTTCTCATAAAATAGACAGAGAGATGCTAATGTAATTTTTTTTGTCACTCTCTCTCTTTTACATATGTCTTATTTTCCTATAAAATAAGAATGCATAACTATAGATCATTGCTTTTTTCTTTTCTTTTTTTATTTTACTTTTTGTTATATTTTTTCATTCATTTGCTCTCACCATTTTTTTTCTTTTTTCTTTTTTATTTATTTTTTTTTTTTTTTGCGTTGCTTATAAATAAAATCTATGCGGTGTTTTAATCAAATATCTTGATGGAAAAGTACTTATTTGTTTGCTAAAAAAGTCACTTTTTTTTTTCTATTCTATCGTTCCTTGATACTTTTAAATGTAATCTTCTTTCTATTTGATATTTTATGGATACTCTGAAAACATTATCTTGTGACTGTCTTATGCTCCGTTTGGTAAGAAAGAAAAAAAATAGGAGGGAAGAGAAAACTACGAAGGAAAGTAAATTGTATGGAAAGGGAAGATTTTAATTTTCTCTTTACTTGTTTGGCATGTAAAGGTGGAAAGAAAATGATTTTATCTTCTCTTGTTTGGTATTGCAAGAAAACCAAAGGAATGAAAAACTACTATTAATATAATTACCATTTTACCCAAATATTGTTTAGCTATTTCCTTAATTTGGCACACAAATTTTTTTAGGATTTTGATGGAAAAGAAGGACAAATTGGTAACTTTACTTTCTTTGCATTGTTGTCAAATTTTTCCCTCATAAAATCCACCTATATTTAGAGAAATCAATTTTGATGGGACCCACATGTCATTTCTTCCACCTACTTTTTCTTTCCATTATAATTTCTTTTCTACTAAACACCCCATTATATCAATTTCCATTCTAAAATCCTTCTAGTGTTTTCTTTTCCTCCACTTTTCACTCATACCAATCAGAGCATTAATGTTTAAGTAAATTTTACATGGGTAGAACTTGTAGATTCCATGACAGTTTAAAACCGTTCTGTAATGTTTTAACCGTCGTGAAATACAACATTGTGGTATCGTAGTAACTTTATACAATAATTTTTAACCATCATGGAATCTAGAGCTAGGTTGGTCAAGAGACACTGAGAAAGAGCTTTACACGATAATTTTTCAAAAACCATTGTGTAAGGATCAGTTACATGAAGAAATAGTCGTTTAAAGCATGCATTATCGCAACGGTTTTTCAAAAGAAATAAAACTTTTGTGGTATGTTTAATTTAAAAAAATTGCTTAAAAAATTACATTTCTTACGGGTGGTCAATTCCATGATCTCCATTTCAAGGCCTAGAGAATGAAAACTAAACACTTAATTGAGCAAAATAACTTTCTAATCATACTTTAAATTAAACGAAAAAATCATACCCAATTCTTATCCAAATAACACACATGCACAATATCATTATTTTTTT
>CAMOHE010026945.1:0-43431 GCA_946598075.1 Artocarpus hirsutus
CTCGCCAACATTAGGAATTTGGAAGTAAGTGGTCTTTTTTCGAGGTTTTTTTTTAATATAATTTATGATTAAAGTTCTTTTAAAATTAAAAAAATGATCTCTTTTTGATAGTTAATTGATAATATATTAATGTTAATTAGTGATGTATCAATATTAATTAATGATAGGTTGATTTAAAATTTATCACAGATTAACTTAGTAATTTATTATTAATTAATATATATAATGATTAACCAATATTAATTAGTGCTTAACCAATTTCACTCAATAATTTTCATGTTATCATGATAAATTAATAATCAATAATAATCAGTTTATAAGTGATGAATTATACTGAATTAATGATGTACTAATAGTAATCAATAATATAGGTTGTGAAAAAAAGGTCATTTCTTTAATTGTTAAAAAGTTTGGTCTTTTTTGAATTTTTAAAAAGCTAAGATATTTATTTTCCAAGAACCAAAACAGTCATTTATAACAATAAAGAAAAAAAATTAAAAAGAAAATAACATGTGGAAACTTCTATACACCCAAGCTAAGAGCCAAGGGGGTGGAGGAGTTTAATATTTACTTTAAAAGCTCCAATTTGCAAATAAGGGGGAAGAACAATGCCCAACATCTCAACACAGAAAGGGTTTTTTCGTTAAAGTCTTGCCTCATCTGTTACGTGTATCTAAATTGGAAGCCCCTATTTAACTTTTTTTTTTCTTTTTTTAATTTTTCTTTTGGTGGAAAGAAAACACTTGGCCTCTTTTTTTTTTTTTTTTGTTCATAAAATTTTTAAAAATATTTTTGCATGTTTTTCGAGACAAAAATTTTAAAAAACATTCTCATCACAATTCTTAAAAATTTCTTATTTTTTAAAATAAAAATATTTTCACCTATTTTGATAACAATACAGCCCCAAGAGTCTCGTTTTGTTTTGTTTTAAGAATTTTAAAAAAAAATTTACTATAAAAATAAAATTTTTAAAAATACTCTTAACATAATTTTTTTAAAAAATTTATTTTTACCTATTTTAAAAACATTATTAAACTAACCACCGCATCTTATACATATAACTCACATTAGTTGATCTGCGGATAAGAATACCTTAAAAAATTGTCTGTCAACCATTAATGCTTTTTTTTTTTTGGCTCAACCTATAGTTGTATAGTTACCAATGACCAAGTCCAAGGACATGCATGTATTTGATCATTTGAATGGTTTGTATATATTGGGGTTGGTGGGGCCTTTTGTCTTCTTTCGTCGTTCGGCTGTAGAGAAATCAACACGTTTCCTAGTGCACACTTTTGATTCCTTGGTTCCATAATTACGGTTAGTGAATACAAATGCAAAAATGTTTGACTTGATAGTCTGATCGAACAAAATTGGTTCAAATAATTTTTTTTAGTTAAAAATAGTCTAAAATTATAACATATTATAATAAAAAAATTATTATAATATAAAGCTTTTATATGCTACAATATTTATTATTGTAGCCAATAACTTTAACTACGATGTCAAATAGGCTATTATTGTCATAAATGGAACAATGTTACCTAGCTGTTTCCATTTTGCCTTCATAAATAGTTTTAAGCAATGAAATCAATGTTAGGTGACATGTAATATTTAGTGAAAAGTGAGAAGTACATTTATGTCTTCCCTAAATTTAAAGAAATCACAATAATCAAAACATTTTGCGTGAACGCTCCTTATTTAAACCTTGTTAATTTTCGATGTAAAATGATATAAGTAAAATCACACCGCATGAAAAATTTAATTATGAGATGTCGAAATGAAATATAACAGTTTTTTTAAAATATTTTGAGAATAAGAAAACTATATAGTAATTATTTTGATGATATTCCCATTTATACTCTAAAATTAAGTAACAATTATTTAACAATTTTAATTTTTGCTATTTGTAAAATATTTTATCTTTTGCTATATTACAATATAAAAGTAAAAGGCTGCTACATATTTTATTTTTCTAATTATTAAAAACTCAAACATTCTTATATATCAATATTGTTGCATTAATTGTAGCCTTTGATAATGATCTTTTTACCGTTAGAGTGCAAGTTATAATTGTGAGCATATAAAGATCACTTGACCATATTTTTGTTGCCGAATAAGGGCACTTGGAATTATTTTCTAATGAACTCGGGGTATTTTAGCCGTTTAAGAAATCTTTAACCGGTGAACTATGCTTTTTGCTTGGGCTTCACTAACGGAAAGCGTGTCTTTGTAAATTTTTAAAAACACTAGAACTCTAGCGTTGATGTCAATGTTTTGATCAACATAGTGTTTTTGTTATTTAAGCAAAATACGACAAGCCTCGATGTAAAAAGCCCTATTAATAAAAAAAAAAATGAAAAGAAAAAAAGAAAGACGACCTTCTAGTGCTAAGACTACCTTTTAGTGCTAGGAAGTGCAACGGTGGTAGAAGCGTTTTATTGGGGTCTTGATAGATTCTCACCGTTAATCGACCAATGTGAAAGAGGAAATAAAAAAAGAGGAAGAAACAACATATGAACTTTAAATGTTGTCTCCCCTTCAAAAAAATGGAAGAAAAAAATTTAAATCTTGTCCAAGTTAAAATATTGGAAGGGACTTTATCCAATGTTTAATCATCACGTTGAGACACCGATGAATACACACATAAATATAATATGAGTATTGCCTTTGCTATTTGTTTTTCCTTGCACAACTACTTATCTTTTTCTTTTCTTTTTATTTTTATTTCTTTTTCTTTTTTTTTTGAAAATGGTGGTTGTATTATAAATAAGAGAAATAGAAACACAAATTTAGAAACGAAAGACCTTGATGTATTTAATGATTCAACCTCGATCACATATCAAAACCATCAGTTATTTTGATTCAGGGGATAATACATACAACGATTCTGATAAGAAGAAATTGAAGAGGCGCACAACTAACAAAGCACACAAACGGCTCCTTCAAACACACCATTATAGTCGGTCAACAAAGCCAATCAATCAAGATCAAGAGAACCACAGTGCCCTACCACAACGCCGCAAAGGACAAAGACTTGAGGACTAGAGGTGATTACATGAAGGCTACATTGGAAAATGAAAAAAATCCACCTTCGTTGTCACAATAGAAAACCAATAAATACATTAAAACTAGATGATTTAAGCATCAATGTTTTTATTTGACAAACACATAAAATAAAACAAAAGGGTAAATTCCAAGAGACATTACAATGGAAAACCAATATAACAACATAAATATATTCAAACTAGATGATTTAAACTTCAATGTTTTTATGTGACAAACACATAAAAAAAACAAAAGGGTAAATTTCAAGAGACATCGACAGGATCTCCAATAGCAACCCAACCACCACCAAGGATGAGTAAGTTGTCACAACATTGCCAACAAGCCGAAGAAACGTTAGAGAGTAGCCGAGCCCATGATACATGAGAACCAAGCAACCACGTTGCAATCTACGCTATCTCTAACTGCTGCAACGCACTCAAGCCCCATCCAAAGGAACATCATGCTGAGGGGGCCAAACCACAAGGGGCTCAAAGTCATTGGCGCACGAATGAAGCTAGAGGTGGGGCGGCAACAAAACGCATGTAAAAACAAACAAACAAAGAAAACCCCACATCCGCAATGCACTCCCAAACCAAGACCCTATTGAGCCCCCACCGAAGAGACACACACCTCATCACCCAAGCACCCTCCCATGAGGCTGGGAGTTCAGAGCCCAGCCTAAAGGTGGCTACAGACTTCAACCCTTCGATACCTTCTAGTATCAAGACAACGTGAAGTAGACAAGCAAGAAAGCGAGAGAAAACCCTGGAGCATAGTTTGGTTCTGCACAACTACTGTAAACCATAACATTTTTTTCCATAAATTATATTAAGAAAATTTAATATTTACTGTATAAGTTACATGTGTTGGTGAATTTACTCGTATAGAAATAGGTAACTTATTCGATTTTATACAGGTCCATTCATAGAGTCCCATTCATAGCACTCTTTATTGGCATTCTTCCCTCTTCTCCTAACACGTGGATGTATGTACCTTGCCAAACTACTCTTCTTGTTTTATTTTTATATTAATCCTCTCAAGTGTCCACTTTGGAGCTGAGAAGTGGGTTTGACTGGACTGATATCAAAGCCGAAATATGTCAAAACCCAAATAAATTTTATATCGGGACGTGAGAGTATATATAACTGAAGTCTCTTGCATCAAACCTTCTAATTTTTTTTTCACGGGTTGTCCTAGTAAATTGATTTTATACTTTAAGATGCAGACATTTTCTCTCCTCGTTGCGGCCCAATCAGACAAGAAGGTCACATCTGATCCTTCATCGAGAGGTGCAGTTAGAATATTAGATGATGAAGCTGACTCAGCCAAGCTGACTCGACGACCGTACATAACCAGTATTAGTAAAATTAAAGTTCAAACAAAATGACTACACTAACATTTAGCAGAAAGAGGAGAAGAAAAATGATTACACGAACTTTCCACTTTCATTTTCAAAGGTCAAATGCTTACGACTATTTGCTACTCCAAGCATTATGCATCTAAAAAGAGCTCCAGTTGCGCTTGACTTTTGTCTACGGTTTATTGCTCCAAATGTAAGTTACTAGTTATAGTATGTTGCAGTGTAAATTTGCTATAATTTTTTTGTTTCAACATATTATATATTGTTTGGTTTGCGTGTTTTGAATGTTTTAAATAAGTTTGTACCTACGGGTCTACAAAAATGAGTGTTTGATAGACACAATAAACAAATCATTTAAAAAAATACGATTGTTTAAAATAGGTTAAACTGTTGTTTTTGAGAATTTCATCCTCTTTAAAGTTCTAACCGTTTTGAACTATTTTCTATAATAAAAAACTAATTTCATTCTCGTTTCTTTTCATAAACAATAGTTTTTCAAACTCTAGTTCTCTGATGCGATGTTTTGTTTTCGTTTTAAACCTTTCTATTTTAATCGCCAGTTTAAAACCACATAGGTTTAAAATTACTATTTTAAACCACAAAGCTCAAAACTATACCATTCTGAACCTGCATACCAAACAAACGTAGCTTTTACAACATTCGAAACACTCCAATAATCTATCTTAATTAACCATAAATATTGTTATTGAAAAAAAATAAAATAAAGAGATGATAAAAGGTATCCAACACCAAATATGGAATGGAAGCGTGGTGATTTTTGTTGCACCAATTTACTCCTGCTTTCATTAGGAGATTGTTCTGTAAATTAGAAGTGCCTGAAATGATGACAAGTATAACGCTTAGTTTGGCATCTTTAGTTGAAAGTGATAAGTTTCAACTGCTACACTGTAAACTTTTTTATGCTATAGTAAAAAAAAAAAAATTCTAGCGTAAAACCCACTCATTCTACAATATTCAAGTTTTAATTTGGTTTTCAAACATACTATAACATGTTCTTTATCCCTTTTTTTTTTTTTTTGGTAGAAAATGTTCTTTGCCTGGTTACAACTCACAAAATGCATGTTGCACCGATTGATAAAACTTGACAAAACCTTGGCCATTAGGAAACGAGAAACAGAGCCTTTTTCAAAGAATATTAATGGCCGAACATTGGGTTTTAAGCAACGGCATCTCATGTTGGATGTTTGATACACGAGTAAAGGACAAATTCCTTATGCGTCACTTTTAAAAGCACATTGTACGTAGGTTCACCGTCGCTTCCAAAAAACAAAAAAAAAAAAAAAAAAAAAATCTGAACAAACAAACAAATAGAAGCATAGTAAAGGAGGATAGTTTTCCAAAAAAAAAAAAAAGAGTAAATAAGGATCGTTCACGACTAATTAACCAAGTAATAACAATATAGCATCTCATAGACATTTAACACCTAAAAAAATAAGAAAAGCAAATATAAACGAAGAGAATTTATTATAGAGTACAAAATAAAACCCAGTTAGAAGGGCACATTTACATTTCTGAACCGCACATGACATAATGATTATAGGAAATGAAAAAACTATATATATAACAATTTATCGAGTTCAAAAACTCTATAGTAATGAAGCCACAGCCTTTTATTGGCACTTGTTAAAAGCCCTTAACGGCAAAGACTACAAAAGATCTTCTCATTAGATCACAAGGCTTAAGAAAAAGAGAGTACTTAACACATATTTAAGTTAAACGCATGCAAATTAGTGATCAAACCAAAGACCAGCTATGCTCAAGTGTTTTTTTTTTTTTAGCGAAAAAACAAAAACAAAAAAAGTGTGTACAACATACACGAGAAAATGTGGCAAGAAACGCACACGGCTTGTATTAAAACATTTTCATTTTATGTTTTTATGAAACTTCAGATCGCCTTCCCAACTGCAGTTGCCACCCCTTTGGATCTATTTCCACCTGAAAAACACACGACTCTGCTTTAGTCGGTTGGAAAAGCGAGTAATTCTATTTTCTCGACGAAGTTCGGCTACACCAAAGGTAAAATCCTGAGAGAGAGAGAGAGGAATTTTCACCTGGAATGCTTTGTCTCTCCAATGGAACACACAACCGCGAGCCTCCAAATATTTGAAGATATGTTGAGGCAATAATGGTCTAAACGATGTATGAAGTTTGACTTTTGTTAAGCCTCCACATGCTAAAAGGGCGGCAGCTAAGCCATTTGGGGTCAACCCTGCTAGGTGAAGGATTGTCATGTTCTGAAGACGGTTGATCCGGGTAATGGATAATAGGCCGACGTCTGTGACTGAACAATATGACAAGTTTATCTGTGACGTGAAGAAATGAGATCCTTCTCTAATTAGTTTGAAGGGATAAAAATATTTCAAAAATTTTTCTCGACATTGAATGGAATGGAGACGTACCTGTTTGAGATTTTGAGAGAATTTAGCAAGTGGGTGCATTGCGTCATCATTGACGTTGAAGCACTTCTTGATGTCCAGCACCATAAGTTGCCTGCATCCAGTGGCAATGGCTGATAGACCCATGGAGGAGATGCGGGGGCATCCTCGAATTTCAAGCACCTTCAGACTCGAGCATTTTGACAAGGATGTCAGCGACGAGTCTGTGATTTTGCTGTTGTAGGCGATGTTAATCATCTCTAGAGCAGGGCAGCCGCGTGCAATTGCTCCAATGCCCGTGTCAGCTACTCCCGAACACCTGCCAATAAAATTTGAAAAGAACTCGAAAATCATTTTCAGAAGACTTGAACTAGTTTTAGTTTAATTTTGATAGGGGACATCGAATGCTATACATTGAATTTGATAGGGGACAAACCTGTAGAGATCAAGCTCTTTGAGCTTTGAACAACCTTTCCCAACATGTACAAGTCCATCATCCGTTATGTTCAAGCATATCCCCAGCTTTAGACTTCGAAGTTTAGAGCATCTAGAGATGGCCTTCAAACCTTATCAAACCGAGCAACACAAATCATTGCAGATTCGATAAACCAAAAATGTCATACAGCGGAGAGTTTGAGGTTAGACCGAAACCTTCATTGTCGATTTCGCTATCCGTGACATCCAATTCCTCCAACAATCGGCAACGCTGTCCGATAAAAACAAAGGCATCTTTTGGAACCAGACTGCAAGACTCCATTTTGAGGGAAGTAAGGGAGGTACATGAACTTGTTATACCATCTATGGAAGCGTAAGTTATCTTGCGACAGCAAGTGATATCTAACTTCTTCAATTCTCTGTGTCTCTGAGCCAGGAAGATAAGACTCTCATCGCTAAGACCTGAGCACTTACTGAAGCTCAGCTCAACTAGAGAGGCATTCCAATTTCCAATGGCATTGATTCCAGAACATGTGACCAAACAACCATCTAGTCTTATTGACCGCAATCCGGTATATTGGTTGAGGCATTTTGCCAGATCAGTGGTGACCTGAATCACAATGGAACATGCAACTGAGCCAAATGAGAGTACATCAATTGTGCAAAACAAACTCAAGACACAAGACATCACACTTACAGAAGGGCCATTTGCTAAGATAAGCTTCTCTAGAGATTCCGCACCATTAGTCAGAGAAGACATACCAACGTGACTGAGATTCTGAACGTTTGATACATCAATCATCTGTGAAGAATCCAAGTTCAAGAAATCCTCATTACAAACGTAAACAAAAGGGAAATGGAAACAAGGTTAATTATTATGTCTAATTCATCATCCACGTTAAACTAATGGCATACAGACGGTTGAAGAAATACATAATCATTAAATTAGCGTTTAATAACTTAAATACATCAAAATTATGAACTTGCTAAAACTAATGTACCTTAATTGACTTGCAAGTATGCCTGAGTGTTGCGAGGCCAACATCATCAATACCTTGGCATCCTTCAAGAACCAAATCCTCCAAATGATGCAGTTGCAGGATAGGTGGAAGGCACTTCTCAGTAATCTACGGTACAAAAAAGCAGAGGTAAATATTCCGGTGGACAAGATTTCAAGAGAATATATACGCATATACAGATGAATCCAGATTTATTGTATCAATTTCTGTCTCATCGGTTGCCCTTCCACTACCTATTTATCATGTGACCTGAATTTAATGACCTGATCACATAAATAAGAACTCAATACTAAAAATACTTGAACAATTAAACACGGTGCAAAAAATTAATTAGAGAGACAGCTGATACAATAGGAAAAACATCAGATTTGAACTCTATAACACACCAAACATTAAGTAGACAACATAAATATGTGCCAAGTGGTTTGCATTATAGATGAAAAGGTCTTTAAGCATATTAGACATTATTCAACTATACTCTAGTTCATGCATGCCCTGGCTGCACCCACCTCTCATCAAGACACTCGTCCTGTTTTCCGTACAATTTGAAACTATGGACAAGTTTTCAATCATTAAAATAATAAAATGTAGTGACTAGTGAGTTAGCAACTTTTGTTGGCTCATGGTTCATTGGCTGTTTGGCATTAATTAATTCTAACCAACTTTTCAGTTAAAAATAATGTAGAGCTCTCACATGCTTCAGTAAAAGCAACAAAGAATTGCCACGGTGTAAAGCTGTATTTACAGTTCTAACTAATGGTTCTAATCATCATGCCAAACACTAGAACCATAGAGTCCACTATATAATATGATCTAGTAAACAGGCCAACGACTTGAGGCAAGTCAGAATATGCCATCACATATTCCACCACAAGTAGATGAGTGTTTTCTTATCCAAGCGTATATCAGACGACCAACGAAGAAGCTCAGACCAAGAATCGGATACTCATATTGCACAAAGTTCCATAAACAATCTTTTTATTGCACAGGACCAAGCACCCAACTACAGAAAAGAAATATAATAAATAAAATAAGCATCATAAACTTAGAGTGCGTTTGATTCGTGGATTCGAATCACAACTTAAATCGTTTTGCTATAGTATTTTCCCTTATAAAAATTTAAATTTTCATTCAAATTTTTTATTCAAATATATGAACCAAACGGAACCAGCAAAAAAAAAAGGAAGAAAAAAAAAAGTTCTAATTCACACCAACTAGCCCAGATTACCTAAACCCCAGAACCTAAAGTTCACCAATCTCGGTTAGAACTTGAAAAATTTTGATCCTAATTGCCAGTACAAGAAAAAAGATATCGGCAAATGGCATTAAATCCACAAACAAGGTCAATCAACAGTCAACACGTACAAAAATACAAAACATGAATATTTACAAACGTAGCAAAAACCAAGTAAACAAACATGAAAAATCCAAACAAAGCAATCTGCCCAAAAAATAAAAATAAAGATAATAACAAGATTACCGGTAAGTAAGAGAGATCCAAGGTCCGAATCTCCTTACACTTCATAGCAATCAAACCGACTCCCAAATCCGTAATCCTCAAGCACCACCTTAAACAAACATTCTTCAATTTCCTACACCCAACGGCCACACAACCGATCCCGATATCAGTCACGGATTTACACCTCGCCAATCTCAGCCTCTCCAGATTCTTCGCCTCCGCGATGGCCTTCGCCCCCGAGTCCGTCAGCTCCGTCGCGTTCGACAGGTCGATCTCGACCAAACCGGCACAATTCGAGGCGAAACTCGCCAGCCCGGCGGCAGAGAAGGACCTGGACCGGGAGAGGTTGACGGAGCGCAGAGTGCTTTTCCAGGCGAGGGAGAGGGCGGAGAGGGAGGCGTCGTTGACGAGGGGGCAGAGGGAGAGGTCGAGGAGGGAGATGGAAGGGTAGCGGCGGAAGGTCCGAGGGAGAAGGTCGGAGCGGAGGGGGCGGAGGGATCGCCGGTGGCGGGATTCCAGGAAATAGAAGGACTTGCAGGTGGCAGAGAACGACCGCCGGGCGAAAGCGTCGTCGTTTAGGTGGTCGAGGATCGCAAACATGATCTCGTCGACGAAGACGTCGAACGGGTTCTTGGTTGTGTCGTCGATGCTGGTCTTCTGCTTTTTCATTTCCGCGAAATAATGGGTTTCCATGTTTCTGAGGTTTGGCTTTTTTTTTTTTTTTTTGGTTCCAACTGTTTAACGGAAAAGAGCGGATTTCCAGCTGAGGGACTTAGGTTTGGTTTGTACCAGGGAGAGGAGGAGCCATAAAAGAAGAAGAAGACGGGTTAGTGCAATTACGAGTTTATCCTTGTCAAGAAGGGAAGAAAGAGGTTTTGGGGGGCAAAATGGGCATAAAAGATAAGAGCTGTTAGTAATAATGAAGGTAGGAGCTGAGCAATCTTTGTTCGGAGGAGGGCGATGTTGTTATGTGGGGGAAGGACCATTCGAGGAAGGACAGATGAAGTGCACATGGTACGGTTTTATCTTGGCCCCCCAAAACTACAACGTACATTCCGGATGATCATTACGCTCTCACTAGGAGCTTGAACCCACGCTCAAACAGATTTCCAACACGTGGCCTATTGTCGCAACTTTATTACAGCAATAGCCAAGCCGGTGAGCTAAAAACAAGTACGCCTTGCGTTTTTCAATCCTGGAATGCTTGCACGGTTTGGTGTACCTGTGAAATTAAACAGGTTAACCACTTAGTGGCTACCACGTATAATTAGATTTTCTGTAAGCTGGCACAACTTGTCTTCTTCGATTATCAAAATAAAAATAAAAAAATTATTTACCTTTTATATTATATATTATAGATTTATCTAAACACTATAGGCCATTTGTTTTTTATTTTCTGATGTCTTTTTAGTCAAAAATTTTAAAAATACTTTTAACATAATTTTTTTAAAAAATTTATTTTATTAAAAATAAAAATATTTTTATTTATTTTAAAAACAATACCAAACACTTTTTATATTTTCAAGTTTAGATCTCAATAGATTTATATATTCAGATTATATTTAATACATAAATTTATACATTTTTCTAATCAATAATCAAAATTGATCTAAAATTACTTAAAATACCCTTAAATTAAAAAATAATAGAACTTTGCAATTTGAAAAAACTTTATGATAAGGTTTTTGACATAAAAATGTATAAAAGACCCTCAAAAAATAGATGTTTTATGTGTTTTTATTTTTTTTTATTTTTAAAAAGTTTTAATTTTTTTCTATTCTATTTAAGGATAATTTAGTCATTTTAAATGTTAAAATTAGTTATTGATTAAAATAAGATATAAATTTATATATTAAATCTAATATATATCTAATGAGATTAAAAAATAAAGATATAAGTATTAAGCTATATTCAAATAGAAGATACAAAAAGGATAAATAGCCCTAAAAAAAAAAAATGGTCGTCTTCGTTTAGAGGGAGGAAAAAACAAGGAGGAAAATGGAGAACGAAAACAAGGATCCAAACATGGCAGAGTAGACCGTCGACGACAAAAACGGAAGGGTAGGTCAAAGTCTACTCTTTAAGAAGTGGTGGATGTACGGATTCAGCTAGCGTGAATCTGAAGTCATCTTGGGAAAGAGAATGGCAAGTAGATTCTATGCTGCGCTGTGCATATGGAAATCAGACCAGCAAAATGGTGTTTGCTAATTTGAGGATTCTGTAATAGGGGTTTTAAAAATGTCAGATTGAAAGCAGAAAACTTTATTAAAAGAGAGAAACTTGTAAAGTTCCTACAATCTATATACCATAAAAAAAATCTATGCATCACAGAAATTACCACATATTTGTTATTAGTTGATTTTAATCAATTTTTTAGTTAAAAATAATGTAAATCATTTATATGTTATAATAAAAACAAAAAAACTGCTATAATATAAAGTTATCACATAATACCGTGTAACTAATTGTTGTAACTACAATATCAAATACCTTATAAGAAAATATAACTATTCAACATAAGCTGACGGTTGATGATTATAGTTATTTAAAATTGTACCTTATGCTTAACAGCAATCGAAACATGTCTTTGCTTGTGTTTGATTCACAGCAAATGAAAGACAACGGACATGTTTTCTTTCCATTATCTTTTTTTTTAAAAGTACTTTATCTTTTAAATTAGGATAAAGAGAACAACTTTTTTTTGTCATTTTTAAAATAATTTGGGAGTTAAAAATTCGAGCACTTGAGATAATACTACTAGAATGTTTGTTATATTGGTTCATATCAATTGATTTAAACCAATAACATTGTAAAGCTTTTATATTATACAATCTTAAATGTTATAGTATTTGAACCAGTTTTTTTAATTGAAACCGGTTTATCAAACACCCTATACGTCTTGTTATAAGAGGCAGGTATGACTATATTGTTAGGTAAAATCTGTAATGTACAAACGCATAATTTTTTTGATTGATGAAACAACCTATGGAATAATATCTGTTTAAAAGTATTTTTAAAATAGGTAAAAATATTTTTATTTTAAAAGATAAATTTTTTTTAAAATTATATTAAAAATATTTTAAAAATTTTTACCTCAAAAAATATATAAAATTATTTTTAAAAATTCTTAAAACAATATTAAACAAGCCTAAATTTAAAAAAAGACTAGTTTTTGTTTTCAGTAAATTATTCTAAATTTAATAGAAATATGTATTAATCTATTCCACGTAAAACATTCATCTGTCCAAATCAATCCATTGTAGTCCCGTCGTCGGAGGTAATCTGACGAAAGCGATGACGTTATGTTTTTGAGGTTTTAATTATGAACAGCGGTCTTCAAGGGGCAAAAAATGTTGAAATTTGATCAACACAAGACTTTACAATGTTAAACCATAAATTTATGACAACAACATCGAAATTTCCATAAAGAGAAAGAGAGTGGCATTTTCAATTCTCTAGTACAAAATTGTTCCTTGTAAAGAAAGCTTTGCATCGAAGCCAACTATTTTGTCTCGGTTGTTTTTCCGATTAACTTCTCCGTAAAGTTGACCATTTTTATAAACAAATTTTAAAATAAAAAGGTAGTAGGTAGGGGAATTCCCCGTAGCCTGCTAGCTTACAAGGCCCTCACATATGATTAAAAAAAAAAGAAGAAGAAAATTACATGTTATGCTACACATCTAAACATAGTTTTTATTAATGGAACACTTAAAAAGTTGTGATTTCACGTCCTGCAGTACAGGTAGTGACGTTGCATTTGATTAGATTAATTTAATTGAGTTTTTATTAAAAATTTTCAATTTAAGAAATTAATTAATTATATTAAAAATGCGATACAATTTAAAACTTTTGATCAATTATTAAAAATAGTAAAAACATATAAGAAGGAAATAGAAAGAAATAAAATAATAGAAAGGGCAAAGAGGGTACGTGTTGGGTCTCACCAGACACACAACGTGTGCATACACATAGTATCAACAATAAATTATTACAGTCATAATCCAACATAAAAAATAAAATTTAAATAATACATGCTTTAATTTACTACAGCTACTAACATATTTAAGATCCTCTATTGCTCGTAAGTCCGGGCAGTGGACTCTCCGTCAGTCCTAAGCTAGATTCCACTTAGAGGGGGAAAAGGTTTGAAAATAAGTAAAAAGTAAGCGAAAGACTTAGTAGGACTAAGGTTTTAAAAATATTAATTCTAAATATAAATTTCATGTCTGAAAATATTTTGTAAAAATTTCATAAAGATGAACAAACATATTAAATTCATTGTCACCTTTAAAATCTCTTATTCATCCAGAAATATTCCTTATCATTTGTTTTTTGGTAAAACCATAATGTCACCACCGTAGTGGCCCAATTAGGTTTCGGGACCTGCTCTCAAGATCGCGCGTTATACGACCCAATCTCTGATATGGCATCATGCCTTCTATGTATTTCTATTATTATTTAAAACCCCATTTACCAAGTGTATTCATTTACATTCATTATATGTTTTATTAGAAAAATCTCTTCATTCTACTTATTTATAAAAACAACTCATAAAATCATTTCTCAATCAGTCATTGAAAATATTTTGAAAGAAATTATTTTAAGGCCAAAATCATTTAAAAACTTGGCTACCCAGAAAAGGGTAGAAGTCCTACCGCAACATCCTGCATCGTGACTTAACACCGTAGTCCCACTCCGCTATACGTTAGCTCCACGGAACCACGAACAACCTTAAACATAAACTAAGCTCATCAATTTTTAGCTTAGGATATTTTACATTACTAACCTATCTCATATTGTCCTAGTGTGTCATTTAGTTTGCAAAATTATACTACAAAGTTTAAATTCTCAATCAGGGTTTAAAAGCGTAAAATGGATGAAAACGACAAATTTTTCATGAAGTTCAATCGGTCTGCCGGTTTCCCTGGTCCGGCCTGCCGAACATATAAGTCCGACCTGCCGGAGTCATAAATCCAGCATGCCGAACTTTAAGTTCGGCCTGCCAAATTAAAAAAATCTAGAAAATTCCAG
This sequence comes from Artocarpus hirsutus, assembly GCA_946598075.1. Taxonomy (NCBI): domain Eukaryota; kingdom Viridiplantae; phylum Streptophyta; class Magnoliopsida; order Rosales; family Moraceae; genus Artocarpus; species Artocarpus hirsutus. Next base: position 14,746 of record CAMOHE010026945.1, read on the forward strand.
ATTTGAGCTTCGGCCTTCTGAGCTCAAATCTTTATTTCCACTTGTTTTCCCAATTCTCAGGCAATAAAAACACTCATAGATGATAGAAAAACATAGTAAGACACTTTTAAACTAATTTAAACAAGATTTACACAAAAAATTTCAAGAAATTCCAAAAATAGAAAAAAAATTAAGAAAAATAGAAAAAATAAAAAAACTTGGTTCAAATCTGTTTTTCATTAAACAAAGCCTAGATTCTAGTTGTTCTAAGTTCCACTAACTTAAATTCAAGGTTCTCTAAGCTTAAACAAGTCTGGATTTGAAAATTCAATAAAAATAGGAAAATTGAAAAAGTTTTTGAAATTTTAAAAACTAATCTTGATTCAATTCTTGAATCGAGTTTATAGTTGTTAAATCGTGTTCTCGAGCCTTCAATCCACTGAAAACTAAAGCTTGGCTTAATTTTTGATTTAAAAAATTTAAGAAAAGAAGAAAGAGAAATAGAGGCAGGGAGGAGAAGAGAGAGAGAGCGTGAGAGAGTGAGGGGAAAAGGAGAAATAGGGAGAGTTTAAATAGAAAAGAGTAAAACCAACACAGAGATATACAATTTTCAAACAGGATGCATTTAGTATTTAACAAATAGTTTTGTTTTAAAAATTCAAAAAAACAAATTAAAATGATCAAATTAATTTAAAAGTCAAATTTATTAAGATATCATTGCAAAATATTTAGATTAGGCTCGAATTATAATTTGACACACTAACTATAATTTTACACACTAAAACCACTTAATTAATTTTTAAAGCGTTACATATCACATAATATTTGTGACATTTATAAAAAAAATAAGTTTTAAAAAATGACATTTACGAAGATTTATCGATAAAAAATTTAGAAAAAAATAAAAGTAAACAAGAATGAAATACTCGAGCAAATCATCTAACCCGATCAAACAAATATACTACTGCAACACCACTTCTAACCCTTATCGCGTTTCATTTCCTCTTCGCACCATTGGCTTCTCAACTTTGATAAGAATCAGGTTTTTACCGGAAATCGTTTCTTGACATCAGTTTCTAGAGGATCTACATGACTACAGTATGCGTAAAACCACTTTGGCTATTACATCTCCCCGAAAAATGAACCAAGGACAATGCTTAACCGATCGAAAAAGGTCAGCTACTTTTTTGCAAAAGAAATGGCCATAGGGTTCTGAGGAGTAATTTTGAAGCCTTGAAGGGCCTGCATGGCCATGGATGATTGAACATCGTCTTCAAACTCTACAAACGCGATACCTGGCTTAGCCTCAATCATTCGAACTTCCCTAAATCCTGGGTACTGTTGGAAGAGCAATTCTAGCATCATACTATTGGTTTCATGGGGCAAATTCTCTAAGAACAGTATGTTATTCGGAGCTGCAGCTTCTTGTGCACTCGTGTTTCCTTGGCGGAATGAAGCCTGCATATATAATTCATGGAAACAGATGCATAAACGAGCACGCTAGACCACAACTTCTTGTTGGCAAAACCGAAAAAGAATTCCTGGTCAAATTGAGAAGACGGAAAAAGAAAGGTAAAGTAGTGAGAAAACTAACTGTTGTGACCCCATTGTCAGCCCTTGTGCCATTAGCTGCAGCAGATTGTTGTGCTTCTTCTGTACGTCGCTTCCTTTCAGCTGGACAAATAAATTTGGGTCAAATCTGAGAAGCTAGAATATTGTAAAAGTGTAAGTTTCTGTGTATCAGAATTCAGAAAATAAATTTGTAACCTTTTTCTTCTTGCTTCTTTTTCTTTTCTCTTGGAACAAAGCTTCCTTCTGCTTTAGCAACACAATCTGATTTTGTCTTTGCATATTGAATCCGCTGAACCAATTCACCAAAAGTCACATGTACTTTTCATGGGGAGAAAACGTAGTTATGCGTGTGAATAAAGAGAATAAAATATATAACAGATGCATCATTTTCAAACGCAATTTGCATTTTCAAATATGTTTAATTTATAGGGTGTTTGGAAGAGTGGTTTTAACTCTAGATTTCTAACTACAAACAACATAAAGCTCGTATGTGCTACAATGTAACGAAAAAGTATGCTACAATCTAAAGCTCTTACAGGCTACGATGTGCGGTTTAAACAATTAGATTTTAAGTTTTGTGGGTAGCCAACACTCCTACAGATAGTTCCCATTCAGCAGGGCCCAGACAATCTATAGGTAGCAGAAAGTCACAAATTACAAACAGACATAGTCATGACAAAAACAAGAAGTCTAAGCACAAACGACTTCCATAGTTGTGGAGTAATACAACAAAAAGATTCAAGCAATTTCGAAATCTTCAAAAGTTCAATCTTAACGACAACACAAGTGGCCACAAAAGAATTTCCATTAACAATAACATTTTCATTTCTTAACAGTAGAATGCCTACATAGCAAAACAATAAGAACTCCAAAGGAAAAGGCTTATCAAACATAATTCTTACTTCTTTATAGTTCATGCTAAAAGTTTTTCAGTTTTTTTATTTTATTTTATTTTTATTTTTTTTTAATTTATAAGGCAAACAACATATGTAACATGAATAAGATACTTGGAATAGAGAGACCTAATGCAAGAATAAAAAAAATTAAAAAAAATTGGACGTTGTTCCGGAATTTAGAATTTAAACGAGATTCACTCTGCTTCCAAACAACCATACAGCCAACAACCGTCAAAAAACACCAGCTTGGCATAGCAAGACTCACCATAGGCTTGTCATAAAACGGAAAGCTCTGCATTTGCCGCACAGCATTACTTGCAGCTGTCACTTCACTAAATGCAATCCATGCTTGTCCCCGAAGCTTTGGCGTCTTCAAGGCAACAACGTCCAAAATCCTTCCATACTGAGAGAATAATGCATAAAGGGATCTCTTCAGTTCTGCAAAATGAAGTGTAATGTCACTAAATTGCAATGCCATAAACATGTCATAATTCATAAAAAACAAAAAAAAAAAAAAAAACAAAAACAAAAAACAAAAACAAAAAAAAAATCAAGCCAACATATTCCAAAAAAATATGAATCAAACAACAACACTAATCGGAAAACTAACCCCTTGATGCTGTTATAAGCTTGTAAAATATTCTTCCATTATCAAATTTAACAACTGCCATTATCTCAGACTGCCAATCAACAATTCCACTTCAAAAACCATGAATCTCAATTTCCCACTTCCATTAACGGACCCGAGTAAGTATATTCACTGCCTAATTTATACTGTACTCAAAATCTTATCAACTTAAAAAAAAAAGTAAGGTCTTTGCAAAACGTGCATAATATCAAATTAAACAGTTGCTCAAGCTTCAACTACTGGAACCAGTTCCGCGTAACTTTAACATGTCCCATTTATGTCGATTAATCTCAATTGCTTCAAATTGAACCCTAAACCCAAAACTAAAATCCTCCATCAGAAAGCTAAACGAACAGACTTCCGAATACTAAATGTATTACAAAAATCCTATTGTTCAGTCCAGATTATTACGAAACTTGAGCTGAGTGGAGGTGAGAGAGCAGGAAAAAAAATGAGACGTTTTTGAAAATTTCCTTACGTTTCTCGGCAGCCAAACAAGTAGAGAAATGGTACCTTCTTTCTTGATCTTCTCGTTGAGATTCCGAATGTAAATGGTCTGATTAGGAGGTATGTCGCCGGAGAGCATGATCGCTAATTTCGCTCTTCGCAGCGGTCAAGTGCCGGTCTCTGTGAGGGATCCTACTCAGCCCTAGAAGTAGAACACAATCTCATTCCCATTCTCTCTCTTGCAAGCGGGAATTAATTGGGCTATTTGGGCCAGGCCCATAGTAGGGGCCCATCCCGTCTATATTGCGCTTGGCCCCAAACGTTTGAGAGTCGATTTCAGAAACAACACTCATGAAGTATTGAGAGTTTTATGGTGTGTGCGACTCTAAAGAGTGGGTTGATTTATGTCACTCCTAACAAAATTCCTTGATTCTATACCGAGGTAGAAAGATTAATTCATCCTCATTTTAAAATTAAGGTTTTTCATCCTAAGTCTATTTCAGCCGCCTCTCCCTTTATCTCTCTACAACCCGACTGCAGCAACGGCTGATTTCTCCATCAATGCAAAAGCGACAATGTTGTTGAGGTTGAAACGGTGTCCTTGCGATTGAGATTGGAGGCAACAAAATCGACGATGATGATCGGAAGCATTGGATCTTTCCCGTCTTGGCCGCTGTGCGAAGGAACTCGTCTTCCTCTGATCCCTCCTTTGTTGACGCCATTTAAACCAGAGGTCACGCAAAGGAGTCGTGATCCATTGCTGGAGTCCTAGTCGAGCAGAGTAGGTTGTTGTCCAATCGCTAGAGTCACGCGAACGGCATGAATCGTCAACGCAGATCGGTGGCCAATTGGCGCTAGAATCGTGATGCCCGTGACGACATTTGGATCGGCCAAGTGGAGAAATCGCGTGGAGGAGTCATTGGCATAGGCCTAGTCGAGCGAAGTAGGTCGTCACCTAATCCATGGAGTCGTGCGACGGCGTGAATCATTAAAGTAGTTTATTGCCCAGTCGGGGAAGACCAAAACTGTTCCGGGATATTTTTCAACGGAGAAAGATGTGGTTTTGGGATCTAAATTGTGTTTTGAGGGTATATTAGGTATTATAAATTATAGTTTGACAATGTAACTTGACATTATTTATAATTATTTTTTTAGAAGCATAAATCAATCTAAGTTTTATTTTTATGATGTATGTGTAAAGACCCCTGTAGCATTGTTTTTCAATTTTAAGAACTTTTGTGAGAAAATTTAATATATATTACTTTTAATGAATATAAAAGCACTATCATTCTTAAGTATTTTGAATTAATGTTAGGTAAATATGTGTTATTTAAGTATATTGTAGCTTTTAGCTAGAAAAAAATGGTATGGATGAAATAGAGTAAAAAAAAAGTGGTAGAACATTAGTGGTAAAAAGTGTGCACTATCTAATTTACTCTGAGAATCCATTTTAGAAATATTACACCTATAGTATTATTTTTTAACTTTCTATATCTATAAAAAAAAGCTTGAAATATACCACATCCAAACAATACAAACGCATAATAGATCTCATGTATTTTCGGTAAGATTTAAATAAATATATGTTGTTTAAGGTTATTTTGGTCTTTTGAAGCTAGAAAAAATTGTATGAATAAAAAGAAGAGAAAAAAAAAAGAAAGGAACACAATTTGTGGTAGTGAATAAGTGATATACCATCTAATTTATTTAATGTTTGATAATGAATTAGGGGAAATTTTATAAATACAAAACTTGTTATAAATGCCACACGTATTAGAATGTGTACAATTTAAACATGTATTATGAATCATTTTGTGGCACAATTTTTTTAAATATGATATGAAAAAATAAATTTTTTTATAAATATGACGTAACATGTAATTTTCTCAATGAATTTTTTATATTTTCTTTAACTTTTAAAATTTTGAGTCGGAGAGTTAGTGTGAAATATACATATATATATATATATGTGGAAAAAACTACAATTAAACTCTCTAGGTGTTCTTATCAATAAGACCGTTTATTGACCGTTAGATTTGCATCTAAGAACGAAAAGTTAACAAGTTGGCTACAAGTTGAATAAGCCTGTACATGCTAAATTCATCAAAAAATCACAAATTAAAAAAAAAAAAAAAAACCTAAAAAGGGCAAACTCCTGTATGCTCCTACTCTGTCACCAAAGGGGGTTACCGCAACTACTGTTTTTAACATCGGTCAAAAATCGTTGGAAGTGAAGTCTCGCGATGGACTGCGATAATCACTCGAAGTGGGATAGACTATAATAAAAAGAGAGAAAGTCTGCCAAAGGTTAAAAAAAAAAAGAGGAAAAAGTTTGTCTTTAGGGCTAAAAATAATTTTTGACTATTTTTTTTACAATTTCTAAAGACGGTTGTGAAGAAGACCACTTTATTAATTATTTTAGAGGAGGGACAAATGCAACTAATGTTAAAAGTAAGTTAATAAAGTCGGTTGCCAAAAAAAAAAAACCAACGTCAAAATTATATATACACAATGCTTTTTTTCAAAACCGATTAAAAGATGTCAAAATTAGAAAAGTTACGTTTTTGTTTTTTTTTTTTTTTTTTTTTACTTATATTCGACATCAATTTTTTAAAAACCATTCTTAAAAATAGGGTCTCCCGTCTTTTAAAATAGTTTTTGTAATAGTAGTGTAGCATCATTCCGTCTGTCCTGCGTCAAAGAGAGAACAATTGAAACAAATCTTAATTAACTTTCTTGATATACATGGGGTCGCGCAAGACATTACTCAATGGATAGCTTATGAAAAGAAAAATATAAAAATTACTAGATGTAAATTATAATAAAGCATTGTTATACAAAGGGAGCGTTACAAAAATTCCAAATTGAAAAAAAATCCTTACAGCAAATGTGCCAGCATCACATTTAGGATAAGAAATAGGATTATTTTCATAGATTCTCCTTGAATACGTATCCTAATGCATTTTGTTCTTTGATTTACCAGTTAAAACACTCCCGAACTATAGAAACCCAGTCACTTTGCCCCCTTGTCCAATTACGTTTATATTTTTAACAGAATTGATAACTTGGTATGTAATTAAATATAAAAAATTATAATTATAATAGAATATATGAAAAAAATAAATTATTAAAAACGTTAAAAAAACATTTTATTTTAATTCTTTTTTCCCTCCCCTCTCACTCTCTCTATTTCTATCTCTCTCTCCCCCCGTGAATTACACTAAGAAATATATACTCTTCTCAAATGAACTAAAACCCAAAATCATCATGGAAACTCAACCAGAATCATAATGGAAAATAAGGAAAACTAATAATCATCCATCCAAACAAGTACAGCGTACAATTAACCCAAATCAATATTAGGGTTTACAGAGCAATATTTCAAGAAAAAAAAAAAACTCCCTGGCGACTCCAGCCATGCCCTGTCCACGCGGCTATACCCCACGTGACCCCCCTTCCCTCGTTGTCCCCATAGCAGCCCTTGCACTTCGTCTCGCTTCCATCTATGGCCCCTTAACCCGTCGCCCACACAAGATCAAGAGAGAGATAGAGAAAGCAGAGCTCGAGAGAGAGAGAGAAAAGATTGAGGCGAATGCACCCACGCGCCACCTTTGTCCAGCCCCTGCCTGTGATGCCCCACGGTCGCCGCCATCTCTCCGTTGCCCTTGCCCGCATCACCTGTACCTGAGAGAGCACAAACATCTATCGAGAGAGAGAACAGAGATTGATAAGAGAGAGATCGAGTGAATTTGCGAGAGAAGAGGTCTAAAATAAGAAAAAAAGAATTAAAAAATTAAATTAAATTATTTAATTTTTTAATATTTATTTATTTATATGTTTAATAATAATTTTAATAGTTTTATATTTAATTATATGCCACATCATCAATTCCATCAAAATATAAATATAATTAAACCGAGGAGGTAAAGTGATTAGTTTTCTACAACTCAAGGGTTGTTTTGACTGGTTTTGAAAAATCAAAAGACAAAATGAATTAGGGCACATAGGTAAGAAAGAATTATGAAAATAATCCTAAGAAATACACTTATGCAGTAGTATATATACAACAATAGATCTTTCAAAAAAAAAAGAAAAGACAATGGTAAATATTGATAGTCCACCGTGATACTAAAAATTCCAAGAAAACAAAGCACACTTTCCTTCTTTTGCTTTCATTTCATCAATCAAAAACTATAGGTATCCTATTATGGTACCTAAAAATCGGACAATTGATAATGAATGATTGTGATGCCCCTATCAGAATAAAAAGAAACCCTAATTATAATCCCCTCTTGGGAGATCGTGTACAACCCTTGAGATCTCCTCGGCACAAAGGATCTTTGTGCTACGAGCATGTGGAGATTCTCCTTCACAAGAAGGAGATTGGCCTCCACACAAATATTTGCATGACGAGCTTCGCACAAAGGAAATCGATAATGTTTCCTCCACATGAAGGAGATCAACCTGTGTGCGGCCTAGGGGCATCTTGCACAGCCAAGGTAGGGGCGGCGACAAGGGGATGGGGCTTTGTGGGGAACAAATTAAGCATCAAGACGGGTTGATGCAATATAGGGCCCGGCTAGTAGGGGTGTGAGAGGAGATAGAAAAAGAGAAAGAAGGAAAGAGGGGCTTGAAGGGAGAAAACCTAATTGCTGAAGGGCAAAATAGTCCAACCAATTGCAATAAATTTAACTAAGGGAACAGATTTTGCATGAAAAAGAAAGAAATAAAGAAAGAAATTATGTGGCACCAATCGATCCACCCAAAAGCACACTGACTAATTAATAACTAAATTCTCTAAAAAAAAAGAAGAGTATCTACCACTAATAACGCCCAGCCCGGCCCCTCCTAGCGTTAACGTAGCAGTACTCTTTGCAAGTAAAACTTAAAAAAATCATAATGTTCCTCTTTTAACATGAACTTAATTTATTCAACCGAAAGACGACTTAATAGATATATGATATACATAATGTACATACGCGTGTGTATAAGATATGCCAATTGGAAAAGCAGTCTTTTACAGATAAATAAGCTAAAGAAAGTCCACAAAAGAACGGAAATTTCTTTTCTTCTTCCAATAAATGAACCTTTGCCCAAATGGTTTAAAGGCAAGAAACTGAGCCTCAGTAATGCAATGCCTATAGCATAACATATTGTATTGTAATTTGGTTCACTTAAAAAAAAAGTATTGTGTTTTGGTATTCCTAATCTAGAAACACTCGTTTGTAAAAATTTTGTCAACTAACTATGCATGAACAATGGTCACAATCCACATGCATGCATATTCATGATAACACTGATAAGATATTTGACAAACTAATTTAATCTGAAAAATTGGTTCAAATACAATAGCATATGAGAGCTTTGTATGTAACTAGTTTGAACTGAAAAATTAGTTCAAATACGGTAGCATGTGAGAGTTGTATACTGTAATTAATTTTAATTCGCTTTACACTGTAACATGCAAGAGCTTTACATTATTACTAGTGAATACCAAATGAGAACCTATATATATTAAGTATTTATTTTGTCTTTGTTTCAACTTGTAAGATCGTATTATTACTAGCTTTGAGAACTTATTCTAAGCTTTTATGACCATTTGTCAATGCCTTAGGTAGTACTCTTTTTGTTAGAACCAACAATATACATATTTAATTTCAAATTTTACATGGTTAATTTCGATCTATAGATAATAGTACCACTTGCTCTACAGCAAAGTTGCCGCCCACGTTTTTTAATAGAGAAACACAATGTTTGATAGTGGTCGATTTCTTTGTATAGTATATTTATTTTCGCCAATTTGGCTCGTTGAAAGGTTGTTTTATCTATTAAAAAAAGAAATAAAAGAAAATAAAGAAAGACCATTGAAGCTGGAGAATTTCCTAATAATATTCAACACTTTCACATTCGAACTTGTCTTCACTTGCCTTCCAGATTCATACCTTCCCCAGCAAAGAATACACTCAATCAATAATAAGTTCAGGTTTCATTCTCCAAATGGGATGGACCGTCGGATCTTCAACAAAACAAAAATATCGTAACCAATAATATATACATACATAATGAGCAAAAAAAAAAAAATATATATATATATACACAGACATACATACATGTATACGTATATTGTTGCCGTAATTCAACCATATATATCCAGTCTCTCCAAATTTCTACAAGTAATTAATTTCCACGCACAACATGATAAAAATATGTGCTTGATCAAACTAATGAATGATCACCAAACCCTAGTTTATTAATTTTTCCGATCAACGACGGCGAATCTATGCCCGAAAAAGGAACATCGCTTGGCGAGCTTTTGGCGGCGGAGCTCGAATCGGTCATGGCCGGAAACAGAAAAGCCGTGAAGGAGTTTTACAAGGCTTTGGCTAGCAATGACACGGAGACCATCTCAAGACTTTTGGCGAGTGATCTTGAGTGCTGGTTCCATGGACCTCCACGTTGCCAACCCATGATGAGAGTGTTGACGGGGAAGTCAAACCCCTTGGAGTACTGCTTCAAATTCAAGCCTAGGAACATCACGGCCTTTGCTGCCCGTGTGATCGTTGAGGGATGGCAGACATCGGATGATGGTCAGGCGTATTGGGCCCATGTGTGGACCCTCGAGGATGGGATCGCGACTCAGTTGGGTGAGTATTTCAACACGTTGCTCACCGTGATTGTGAGGGTTCCGAGTAGAGATAATGGTGATGGTGATGATCATGACGATGCACTACAAGAAAAGTTATATTTAACGACATATTATTTACAACATGTAGTTTTTGAATGCCGTTAAAAAGTACATACAACAACATCTCCAATAAAAATGTCATTAACGACATTTGAAACAATAATTAACGACATCTATATAGATGTCGTATTAAAGGTCTCATTTTAACGGCAATAGTTTAGTGTCATTAAATTATTTAACGACAAGTAGGGGATGTCATCAAAGCTTGGAGATTCTACGACACCCCTTATAGACGACATTGGTCAAGATGTCGTCTATAAAAAATGTCGTGGAATCTTCAAGGCTTTGACGACATCTCCTACTTATTGTTAAATAATTTAACGATACTAAACTATTGTCATTAAAAGGAGATCTTTAATACGGCATCTATATAGATGTCGTTAATTATTATTTCGAATGCTATTAATGACACATTTGTTGGAGATGTCGTTGTATGTACTTTTCAATGACATTTAAAAACTACATATCGTAAATAATATGTCGTTAAATGTAATTTTTCTTGTAGTGATGATGTTATTGTTCGACTGTAGCAGAGTGAGCCTAAGGACCGGTGGGGCCGCTCTTTGCCGGATGTTGTGTTGCCCATTTGAATTTAATTTTAAGGTGTGTGTAATTAATATACAAATTGAATATCTGGTTTTAAGTTGAGAGGGAAATTCAAACTCTTCATCTTTAAGTAGAGTCGGGTCTAGTTTTACCGCTATATTATATCTGTAACTATAAATTGAATTCTGTTTTGGTTCTCCTAAATTGCAAGAATAATACATAATATGTGATCAATTTACCTAATTATAAAACGCAATGAGATCTCAGACATCTTAATTTTTGCCCACAAAAAAAATTGGGCAGTTACCTTCTCTCTTTACAATTATGTGGTAACTAGGAATAATGTACCATAAATCATGATAAAACATTAAGTCGCAGATTTGGCACGGGTGATTTTTCAACAAATATAGCCTGAAAAATGAACTCTATATATATGTGTGCGTGTGTGTGCATATATATCATTGATTACATAATATATGCTCCGAGTGAAAATCTCAGATTAATTAGTTGAATTAAGCCAAGTAATCAGGATCGAATAAGAACAGCCATGAGATGAACACAACTTTGGATTAGCTTTTATCACTCGTATGAATGAATGCTTAACCAGCTAAAGACTACATACCTGTAGTTAAGAAAGCAAACAAAAAAGGTTCTTTATTTTTATTATTAGTGGTTGCGTATTCTAAAAGTAATTTCTTTTTTTATATTTTATTTTTCCTTTTTCCCTGGGCTTGAGAACGATTAAGTTAGACTATATTTGTGGAGTAGTTACGTCTACATAAAGTGGGGCTGCGGGGAATGTAACTTATAACTAATTAAATTGAAGGCATTATGCGCATGGAATTTCTTAATTCCTTATATGTGTGTGTATATATACGCATCATGCATACACACACATGCGTATATATAAATACACACGCTCACACACAAGAGAATTGTGGATTATGTATGTACATCTTATAATGTATGTGTTAATAATATACATAGAGTTTCTCAGTGTCAATTTGTTTATAGGTTTGAACGAAAAATTTGAACAAAAATTTAAATTTTTGTGAGAAAAAATACTATAACAAAATAGTTCAAACTATGATTTGAACCAACTAATCTTACCGATGGGTCATATGATCTCATCCTAATTAGGCCATCTGGGTTTTCCTATTTGAATATGCTGCCCTTTTGCTTTAGCATTCGCTATAGTTTAAACATTAACGATCGATCATGAATATAATTGAGCTTTATCTGCAAACATATCATTCTTTGTTGTCGCTTGCATTGTATATAAATATTAGCCGTTGTGTTGACGACCTAAAGAGACGTCCATGTTGCCGAATGCACTTTGCAATAAAGCAATATTTATCTCTGGGAACCTGCTTTTTATAAACTTAATTTAAGCTGTGAGGACTTAGGTAAAGGGAATTCTTATCTCTGGGAACCTGCTTTTTATAAACTTAATTTAAGTTGCGAGGACTTAGGTAAAGGGATGACTTATCTCTGGGAACCTGCTTTTTATAAACTTAATTTAAGTTGCGATTGGACTTAGGCAAAGGGAACTATTGGAAAATCTAACCAAAAGTGCTTTTAATTTGGAGGCTAGCAATTTAAGCAACCAATTGACTATTAATCCCTTAGCCTCACCTATGTAGGATTTTTAATTTACTTACAAGTAATATTAGGAGGACGTTTGAAAACACAATTCAAAATAAAAACACTATTGTATTTTAAGTTTTGTAAGATGAAACAATGTAACAGAGCTAAACCAAATTATACTAAACTTGGTTTCCAAACACTCTCTAATTTTAAAGGATCTGGTTGGATTAATAAACGTATTGAAGATAATTAATAATAACCAAATTAAATAAACTTGCAAAGTGGAAAAAAAGTCCTAATATTTGGACTTTTTTTCCCTGTGGCGAGGAAGAATATTGTTTGATCCACCTCAAATGCGGGTATAAAATTACTATCACGCTAATCAGTCAGTTATATCTGCAATTACAGATGAAAAATACTTATTATTATTCTTTTTTTTCCCTTATGTGAGTGGGTTTTCAACTATATATATTTAGGTCCCTACTCAGCTTATTTAATTGAATATCTAACTTTTGGAGTGAACTGAATTTAATCTTAATTATGATCTGCTCTATATTAGGTATACAGGAGATATACCAAATCTTTATAGAACAGTATACCCACCTGATATATAATGTTGATCCAAACAAATCAATTTATATTTATAATTTAAAAAATTTATGTGGCAAAAATTAATAATGATATTTTACTTGTATATACAATATATAATATGATGAAGAAGTCGACGTTAGTGTTCCCATTTCCCAACTAGCTATTTTAACGGCCGAGTGTGCTTGTGCCTATCTAGCATAATCTCTTTCCGATTTAATTGTTAACTGAAATTATTACCAAGATATATAAAGGAATAAAAAATATAGTAAAAAATCATGTGATCAGTGGACTCGATAATGTATGGCCTGCCACTGCACTAGTGCTTATTGAAACGTGAACATAAATATAAATAAACGTAGCAATAATTTCACTTAGTCTATATAGACGCATGTTAAAAAAGTTAGCACCAACTTTGTTTTGATGATGAATGATCAATAATTCTATAATTTAATTAATAGATACATACATACATATATATATATATATATATATATATATGTTTAAAAAAGTTGGATCATGTCATAAACTGTATAGTAAAATGGAAATTTACATATAATAGGCAAGCTCAATATTGTACAAGAATTAAGTTCATAAATGCTCAAAGTACTATGAACCTTATATATACTTTTATGTCGATTTTTGAAAAGGGACCATTGCTTCCCGACAACAATATAAATTGGTCAAAACACACTTTCTGCTTAGATCCATCACATACATCAATGAGAGATTGATGTGTCACTAACTGTAATTTCATATAATGCCATCGCCTTTATATCAGCTTGTCTCCTAATTTTTTTAAACAGTGCAACTATACAAAAGTGTTCAAATTAATCAAAACACCCCATTTCGTCCAAATCTTTCTATAGAACTAACAGATTGGCTAACATGTACATGTAAACACAGAGGATGATTTGATAAAATTTCCTTGAGTATCCTTTTAAACCCTAATTAAGATTGTAAAAAAGAAAAACTATAAAAAATAGTTAAAAATAAGAAAAGTAAAAAAAAAAAAAGAAAATTTTTAATTTTTAAAACACTCATGCAATATTTTCTTTCTTTTTTATAGATAATTTTATCACATCACATTCTGACCATCATGTCAACCATTTCATTAATTTTATAGATAAATTTGAACGGAATAATTGTTTTAAAAACTTCAATTTTATGTTGTTGAGGGGTGCATTAATATTGATACTTTTAAAAATCATAAGACGATTTGAGATAAGATCAATAGTACAAAAGATATTTATGAAATTACAGTTAGTATCACATCGGTCTTCCGTTCGTAGTATTATAGAAGAATATAAATGGTATAAGCACTTTCAACGATTTTATATAACAAAAATTGTAGGAATTGCTACTTTTTCAAAACTATTTGTAGTAAATATCAAGTTTTGAAGATACTTACAGTAAATGTTAAATTTATTATATAAATAATTTATCTAAATTTTTGTTTATAGTATAAATAATTTTTATTTATACTAAATAATTTTATGGTGTAAATAATATATTTACCTCCTTATTTACAATATAAATATTTTTTATTTATATAGTAAATAAGTTGTTTACAATATAAATCCAACATTTACAACAAATATTTTTAAAATTTAATATTTACTTTAAAAAGTTTCAAAAATCTGACATTTCTCTTATTCTAATTAATGATAATGAAGGTTTTAGAAAATGGGGACCAAATTATGGCTCGTAGAACTTTAGAAAATTTATATTACTCAAACTATAAGCACAAATCTTTGAAGCGATGAGCTTAAAGAATGCAAAAATTTTGTATGTACATATGCGCGCGTGTGTGTGTGTGTGTTATTCTTTCAATTCTCAGATCGTAAGCTAATTCAAAGGCACGTGGATATTTTGCATGATCAATTAATGTTGATGAACATAAGATATTAATGATAGTTTACATATACATATATTTTTTGCTGAATATTCCATGTACTACATGGAAAGGAACATGCTCCTTTTTGTAAAAACTATTAGTCATAACATTTGCAGCAAATAATAATAATAATAATAATAATAATATACGTACTCCAATGTGTTAATTGGATTGGATTCGTGCGTGTGTAAATATACATTTATGTATATTTTTTTGGATTTCCTATCAGACATTATCATGTTTTTTTTAGGGGACCGATTACCCATATTATATATGTTTCGAGAAAATCTATACACGCAACACATATGTATGTATGTATGTATGTATGTACGCACGTACGTATGTATGTCAGACTATTAGAAAGAGTGAAAGTGAAGATTTGACCTTTTTATTCCAGGAACACCAAGTCACTGAGGGGACTCTACATGACCAAAGGCCAACAGACAAACCAGACAAAGCACTTACATTTTACACACCAAGACTTTTAAAACTTATATATAATCACCATTTCACCGAGCCAAAGACAAAGCAATAAACACGTTACACATGTTTCTTGCTAGAATTAAACATAATTAGTTTAATTTTTAAAATAAAAATAAGATTACTCATGAATATATTTTCATGCAGTAATCTATAAATAGCCTCTGTTATAAGGCCAAAACTAAACCGGGCACAGCTGACTCATCGCACAGCTTGCTTTTCCAGACACTCTGGCAATTCTTATTGGCAGAGGTAATCTCAGACGACGACAAAGATTTTGACGACGATGACCGTGACACTGCCTCGGAGTTTCCGAGGCGGGTGACGGTGACGGAAGTGTTGTAGTACTCCCTGACATGGATAACAATCCCGTCCGATATGGTCCATGCGTGAACCCAAGAGACGGAGCGCTCTCGGTCGTAGCCCTCGACGACAACGGTGGACTCGAAGGCCGCCACAGAGAGCGGAACAAAGGGGAACGACATGTTGTTTGGCGATGCCGTGCCGGTGAGGAGCCTCTTCAAGTAGTGCTGATGGGTGGGCGGGCCGTGGAACCACCAGTCAAGGTATGGCGCGAAGAGGAGGTTCACCGATTGATCAATGTTGTTAAAGTTGTTAAAGGCTTCATATAAGGTTGCTATTATGCTCTTATTGTGCTCCTCTTGATCGAGGATTGTGAATGTGATATTTTCTCCTTCGTTTGCCAGCTTTTCTAAAACTTGTTAAATTCTTTCTCTAGCTAATAATATGTGTTTTTGATCAAAGAGTATTTTCTGTAGTGTGTGTGTGTGTGTGTTTGTGTGTGTGTGTGTGAGAGAGAGAGAGAGAGAGAGATTTGGTTGTGTGGTTTGAAGTGCTGTGTGTTGATTTTAATGGGAATCTACGGTTTTTTATAGCTGCAAAGTGAACGTATAATATTTAGGAGGATTTGCATGGTGACGACGAGTGATAATATTGTTATGAGCCAATAATGTAATCACTCACTCAACTAGTGACGATCCCATTATAGTCGAGATCTCTATCTTTGTTTGTGGGGCCCTTTTCTTTTTAAGAAATTGTGGGGCCCGTTTTAATTCATGAAGTTTTCTTCTTTTTTTTTTTTTTAAAAAAAAGAGGGTCAAGTTAAGGATGGGACATCTGGAGTCTTATCGTTAAGCTAAATATCGCCCTTCGGCTATGGCGTCGCGTCTTTTTGTGAAGACTTTCGGCGCAAGAATTTCGTCAATATATGTTTATTTATTTATTTATTATCTATATAAGATGTTGGACGCAGCTTTATGATTTTCAAAGTAGATAATATTCCAAGTTCAGAGTACTGTTTCAATGTCAACATGAAAGGTTTTTTGTTTTTTGTTTTTTGTTTTTGTTTTTTTTTTTGTG
Organism: Artocarpus hirsutus; assembly: GCA_946598075.1. Lineage (NCBI taxonomy): Eukaryota > Viridiplantae > Streptophyta > Magnoliopsida > Rosales > Moraceae > Artocarpus > Artocarpus hirsutus. Next base: position 31,491 of record CAMOHE010026945.1, read on the forward strand.
GAGACATGAGAAAGATTTAGTGATATTAAGAATTTAATTATGTAGTGCACGTACGTAATGGAATAGTGATGATTGCCTTAGTGTTAAAGACTTGCAAAAGTATCCACATGGCCACCTAATATCCCTGATTAAAATGTATCAGTACTAATAATTCATAACAAAAAATCCAGAAACAGTACCTGGATCCCCCAATTGAAGTTAGCATTAATATTACACTAAATTAGTGATTTTAATTGCAGCTACCTTGACACGCTACATGTACGGGTTTGAATCTAAATTTAGATCTCATAATATTAGGGATATTTATATTTTTATAACCTCTATTTAAGTTAATTCAAAAACTGTAGCTTCAGTTGTTTATCTCATTTAATATATATCTTTATATTAGATTTAATACATAAATTCATATATTATCTCAGTCGATAGCTGATTTGGACCGTTAAAATGACTAAATTATCCTGATAAAAAAGAGAGAAAAAATAAAAAAATTTTAAGAATAAGAAGAAAACAAAAACAAAAGCATACAAAACACCTATTTTTTATTGTATTCTATATACTTTTGAAGACAAAAAATTTAATATAAAATTTTTTAAATTCTTAAAGTTTTCTTATTTTATAATTTAGAAGTATTTTGGGTAATTTTTTAGGTCAAAGTTTAATATTGATTAAAAAAAGGTATAAATTTATGTATTGAAATTTATATGAAGGTATATATTCAATGAGATAAAAAATCGAAGGTGTTGATAGTGGAAATTGATCAACAATAAACCTCACAAATCACTCATGATTTCCATAAATGAATGCAATAAAAGATGTAATAAAAGGATGCAAGAAGAACCGGACACACAGATTTTATAGTGGTTTACTCTTAAATGAGCTACATCTACTGTATTTTCTTGGTATAAAGTTCGTGCAATACATTCTGAACTTTTGAGGAAAAAATGAGAGAATTCAAAATGATGGAGTTGGGAAACGAAAGAAAAAAAAGAAGAGATCCTCTTCCTCGTCCTTAGCCTCTTCATTTATATAGCATCGTATTAAAATAATAATAATTAGCAAATTGTTAATGGGAGGAGAATCTTCATGTTCTATGCCGGCCTATTCCTTTTGTGCATGGTGCCTCTGTACGTGTGGACACCGTGTCGAGTCCCGTGTTAGTAGTTTTATCTTTAGACGCACTCCCTCGACTGTTAGTCTCATCCATTCATGTCTGTTCCTTTTAAAATAATAGGTACAATAATAGACAGAGAACACAAAATTCTTTTAACCTCAACCTCATGCTAGAGTGACGAGATCAACTTATCATCTCAACTTCCAATCCATTTGAGACTAATAGACCGAGTTGGGCTTTTCTTTGATCTCGTTTTTGGGCTTTGGGCCGTCAAGATCTTATACAACAGAATGTATATTTGATGTTTAAATAAACTTAAAATATAAGGTATAAAAAGGTTAAAAAAAACGCATAACATTATCACATAGTCAACGGAATAAAGCTAACGCAAAAGGCTGTAGTAAGTTTATTTATAGATTAGAGTGCTTTAAGAATAGTAAGATAACTAAAAATGCATGCGTGAGTGTGAGAGAATAGTAAGATAAATAAATGTGCATGCGTGAGTGTGAAAGAGAGATAGAGTTACTAGTGTAACTGATATAGACATTGAGTTATTCCATATGGCACGTAATTACAAGGATAATTCGGCATTACAAGGACTTCTTTTTGGCTTTGTGAATCTAAAAATTGTTCATACCGTGTTTGACAAACTCAGTTCTAACTTATCAGTTTCAATTCAAACAGTGTAAAGCTCTCACATATTATAATGTAACGTAAAAATATGCTACAGTATAAAGCTCTTACATACTACAATATTTTTAGTTTTAACTTTCAGTTTTAACTAATTTCTCAAACATCTTATTAGAAATACATGGATAATTTTTTAGAAGAGTTTAACTTGCAAAAAAAGAGCTAATATTTGTGGCTTTTCGACAAAAGGTTTCTAAGAAGACCGAAACTTGAACTTATTCAGTCTCAGTTTTATTGCTTATTATAAAATATAGATATCATGTTGATCCATTAAGTGTTTTAAAAAATGTGATTTCAAAGACAAGTCATAATTTTACTTCTCTTTTTCTGCCGCCTAAAACGCAGCAAAAATACAAAGGGAAAAACAAAAGAACAAAGACAAAACAAATATCAAACGAGCCTACATGTTAAGGGATAACATATAATCCTAAGTAAATAGGTTCCGCGAATTTCCCTTTTTTCATTTAGTGAAAAATACTTAAGGACACTGTAGGACATTAAATACCACAACTAATAAAATATGAGTTCTATTATAAACTTTTTATACTATAAGACTCTCTTTTATTAGTATATAGTGTTCAACACCACTGAAACCCTCTAGTATTGTCTGAACTCCTTTGTAATACATTGAACTTATGCATTGCAACTGAAAGTTCCATAAACAATATTGCTAATTATAATAAAGATCATGCCTACTTTTGATCACAAATAATATTTTTACAATTGAACGTTAATTACCTCAATATTTCCCTTTCAATAATGACGTCCATCAAATATTAATTACTAAGTTAGAATCAGTTCCCAAAAGAAGAAGAAGAAGAAGAAGAAACAAAGGGGCCGTTTGGTATTGTTTTCAAAATAGGTGAAAACGTTTTTGTTTTGAAAAATGAGAATTTCCTTAGAATTGTGCTTAGAGTGTTTTTAAAATTTTTGTCTCAAAAAACGTACGAAAACATTTTCAAAAATTTTGAGACCAAAGTCATAGAATCACACAATTTTTCCCACGTGCAGACTCACATAATGAATTTAGTCATTTCAATAGAATGCAACAATCCACTTATAGTTTTTCATTGAGGAAAAAAAATCATCTATAGTCAAGACTCAAAAACACACACAAAATATTAAAGTTAGGAAATAATTAATGTAACGTCAAGGTTTTTTTTTTTAGCAAGTATTAAAAAATGCAACACTCGAATGAATCTTAGAGAGAAGCAAACGAACTCAAAATTAAGATGGTTATGAATTGAAGGCGTCACATACTTATGTTTGCCAAATATACATAACTTACATTCTAGACTGGTGAATTTAAAACACAATTTAAAAAAAAAAGATCTAAAAATTCAAAGGGATTCTAATTCCATATAATAAACGCTAAATTAGTTTTTCCATAGGGATAAGACAAAAAAAAAGTTGTGCATGATTAGGAGTGACAAAAAAAATTTGAATCCCATTTGGTAAATCTATTTTTTTTTCCTCCATGTTGTTTAGCTTGATATAACACATCTTTTTTCCAAGTTGTTTAACTTGCTATAATACATCTAATTGGTTAAACAATGTGTAAAATAAGTTTAGTGCACTAAAAAGAGAGTGTTACATCAACACATTGTCAATTTGTGATATTGCACCAATTACTATTTTGCAATGCCACTAGTGTACACTTTACAGGCGTCATTTAACATGTGGTTCAGTTTCCATTGTGGTAAAAAAAAAAAAAAAACATATAAGAAAAATACAGATATATATCTAAAGAAATATTAAAAGAATAAGGTAGAATTTAAAGAGTGTCGTTTGTAATGTCAAATGCTGTGCTTTTCGGCATCACAACGATGATTTAGAGGACACCATCTCCATTCTCCGCTTTCTGTGACGCAATCAAATTTATGTTTTTGTCATTGCTCAAATAAATAAATAAAGACCCCACCACTAAGAATAGAGTAAATTAGGGAAAAAATCACGATAAATATCCAAATTATTGATACATATCCAAATTATTGATACAAAATTAAAATTTAATACAATATTTAAAATATCTTAAAACTGTCTTTAATAATATAGTAATTATTTTAATGATATTATTGGGACATTTGTAGAATATTTACAAATTAGAATGATATTTTTAATAAACATAATTAGTCATTTGCCTTATTAACCTTAAATTAGGTGGCATATTATTTTTTTTATCACTGTATTTTACCACTTTTTTCTTGTCTTTATATCTTTTTTAAGTTAAAAAGGCTAATATATCTTTAAATTACACATATTTACGAGACCCTGATATTAAAAAAAAAAGTGTCTTTGGCTTCAAACTTTTTTATTAGAACGTATGTGTCATATCCATGATAAAATTTAGAGTTAATGAGATATGTGATCCTTTTTTATTTGTAAAATTAAAGTATGTCTGCATTTCATGAATATTATTTATATGTCCTAATGTATATGTATAAAGACACTAATGACCATAATAATGATATCGTTAGTTTTAATTTATTTTTTTAGAATAACTATAATATACGTAATTAAGATTTCAAACATATTATAATATCATTCTATTTATAAAAATCTCTAGAATTAGGGTGTTTGTTGCTTAAATTTAAATTGGTACCTAAAATAACGATTTTAAAATTCCCTCAAAAGATAGAATTTTATTTTCGATAAGTCGGATTTACCGACAAATTGGAATTAAGGTATTGTAATTCAATTAATTATATAGTTTTATTGACAAATTGAAATCAGGATATTGTAACTAAATTAATGACACAGTATTATTAAGTCTTTTTATGTGTTTTATTGGCTATAAAATTAATATATTATTAAGTTAATGATATATAATGATAATGATACGTAATGACATTTATTTTTTAAAACTTCAAGTGAATGATATTTCCTTTTTTTGTGATATGTAATTAAATTAATGATATAGTATTTATTAATTCTTTTTATATATCTTATAAGTTATACAATTGTTACATCATTAAGTTAATAATACGTAATGATAATGATACTCAACAACATTCATTTCATTTTTTAAGATTTCAAGTGATAATGATAATGCATCAATGTAATATGTTAAAATAAAAAATATACGTGTATATTTTTTTTTCCCTAAGTTAACTATTCGACAATAAGGAAATTTGTTATAAAAATTTAAGTACATGATAATATTTAATTAGAGGGTATTTTAGGTTTATGATTATATGAAATTTTAAAAAAGGGAATATACAAGTGATATTTGTATAACGAAGATAGGTATTGATAGATTATGTAATTTTCACTACAATTTAAAAAGAAATATCTACCTAAATGTGTTTTCTAAATTGACCCCACTGAAATATGGCCCTGTAGCCCGGTAGTATACACAAGCCCGTTTACTAGAAAGCCCATGATGTGAATTGGGCTCAGCTTTTATATATTTGGGCCTCCCAATTTGGCCCAAGGCCTCACTGATACAGGAGAGAGTGCTTCCGGATTTACCTCACGGTCCAGACCAAAAGCTCCGCAAAACCTCCGAAACAGAGCGAGCGCGGAGGAGAGAGAAAGGGGAGAGAAAGAAGAGAGAGAGATGTTGCGGTCCATCGTTCGAGGAGCGGCGGCGAGAGGCTCTCCGCCGTGGTGGCGCCTCTCTTCGGCGGCCAATTACGCGTCGACGCCGAGGGACACGAAGAACCAGGTCAAGAGAAAGAAATCCAAGGGCGGAAAGGATGCCGCCGCCGACACCGACGCCGTCCCTGCCTCCGACATCGACGCCGCCCTCTTCGAAGAGGGCGCTCGGGCGCGGCGCCTCGCCTTGGACGAGAACGATCCCTCGCTCGATGTGGGACCCAACGGAAGGCCGCTCTTCACCTCCACGCCTTCGCTGTCTCAGCTCACTCGCGCGGACACCGGAAAATACTTCAAGTTCAAGTTGCGGAAAAACCCTAGCTAGCTCTATCTCCATCTCCATCTCCATCTCCATGAACGTGCAATGTGATTGTGTGTTGTAGTGTTTTGAGGATTTGAGTTTTGAACTTTGCGATTGTTTGTGTTTTTTTTCTGTAGAATGGAGGAGTTGAACGAGGTGTTGCCGGAGGGGCTGCCGGCGGGGATGGTGAAGGAGTTCGAGGAGACGCTGCGGAGCGCAGTGCTCGTCCGCCAGAGTTTTCTCGATCTTCGTGATAATTTCCGTCGCATCGTGGATCCGACGTTGTCGTTTCCAAAAAGTAAAGGTCTGTGCTTGACAAAATTTAATTCGGAAAAACGTAACGATTCTTGAACTGTCAGATTTTTATCAAGTCGTATTAAAATGATTTATGATATTATTATTGTTTGACATTTAAAAGTATTTTTTTTTAATACCATATCAAGGAATTGTCACTTTCTTTAAACTGTTTAGCTAGAAAGAAATGAATTTGGGAATTAGATACGCAATGCAGAAATAGATGGGAGATAGCGAGACGTGAAAATGGGAAGTTTTATTTTTGAACACGTTTGGAAAAATGACCGCACAGTTGAGAAATGTTGGTCCATTCGACAGTCACTTTAGTTCATCTATTTTAATGAAGGAATGAAAGTGCAGGACTTTAAGATAAGCCGTAGCTCAGAAGGAAGAGGAACTTATCTATGAGTTTGATTTTATTTTTCAGATGTGAAAGTTAAAAAGCAGATTGTGTTGGATGGTCCTGTTTGCTGTGGCAAGAGTATTGCACTTGCGATGCTTGTTCATTGGGCTCGTGACGAAGGTTGGTTGGTTTTCTATGTCCCAAGAGGCAAGGAGTGGTCTCATGGAGGGTTTTTTTATAAACATCCAGAAACGGGTCTTTGGGACACACCTGTTCAGGCTGAAAGTATTCTCAAGGCAAGAATCTGAAGTTCTTTCTCTATTAGCTTAGAGTGACAGAGTCTTATATGTGGTGAAATGCAATTAACTTAAATTTGGATCACTAGTTCCTATTGTTTTACGAGACGAGGAACCAAAAAAAGGAGTATGCGAGAGAGAAGTCCAAGTTCTAGTAATAGTGATTGATTATGCAATGTTTGTATGACTTATTTCATTCATCAACCAACCCTGAGTAAATAGGTGTGCTTATCTTATTCACGACTACTATAAGAAAGCAGTTTTTGTATATGCTTGTGTTGCATGTAGGATTGTAATGGTCCCAGTCTCTGAATCTCTAATGGCATATTTTATGTAGTCCTCGCTATTATTCTGTGCTTATGCATTGTTTCCATACGTTTAGGATTTCCTGAAATTTAATGGAACCCGTTTACAACAATTGCCTTGCCAAGTATCCGATCCTATTCCATTGGGAGAAGGCGCTGGTGTTGGATGGATAAAAGATGGCAGCGTTTCTATGGCATTACCAGAGGGTTCAAGTCTATATGACCTGATCAATATAGGAATCAAGCACACTCATGCAGCCGTTGGAGTGGTAGTTCGTTTGAGGAAGGAGCTCTCACTTGTGAAAGGTGTTCCTGTGCTTATTGCAATTGATCAAGTGAGACAGATTTCTGTACCAACTCCTATTGTTATGTACTATTCAGTAAGATTTGTTTCTAGAGTTCAGTGAGGCTTATTCTCAACTTCCTTTTTCGTTGCTTTTACTTTCCTCCAGTATAACAACTGGTTTACATTCAGTGAGTATGAGGAGGCAGTCACCGTTCGTTCTACTCGACCGATACATGCCAGGGAACTCTCTACTGTATGTATTCACTGTTTGGTTGAGATAATTTAATATTTTTTCACTGTACTTAAATTCCTCCTTTCTGCTTGGTGTGTGTAAAGTTCTATCTTTATCATAAGATGAAAATGATAGGTGTGCTTATTGCTCACTTCAGATATTGTTTAACGAATGTTACATAAGAAACTGAATATGCTGCTTATGACAAATCCTTGCAGGTGAATGCTTTCAGATCTATGATGCACGATGACATGATGGTGGGTGCTTTCTCTCATTCCACAGCTGTAGGAAAACTACGACAACAATTGCCTGATGTTCCTGCCGATGCTCGTGTTAATCTTCTCCGCTATACTTTAGATGAAGCAGAAGCTGTTTCCTATTACTACCTTAGGTAAGCTAACGAATACTCCCCAACTTTGCTGTATTACTGCTTGCCAAAGATTTAACTATAATTTAGACAATACCGTTGCCTGTGTTGGTGATTGACCACAAAAATCACTATTGAATTTGAATACAAGAAAGACACTAAATCCCAGAAAAGATAAACATTTACAGCTGAAGACTGCCAAACATGCTGTCTTTTAAAGTTTATTACTAGAACCAACATTAATGGAACAGAAGCCTTATTGTCAGCGAGATTCTCTTTATATCCAGATATCCTTTTTTTTTTTAACTAACGTTCCCGACAATTACATAGTACAAATTGACTACTTTTGTTGAAGATATTCAACAAAACATACTTTGTTTAACTTCATCTAGCCAATGCTTGCCTGATGCTTTTAGCCTAGAATTTGACCCTTGGATTTTCAACCTCTCCTATTGTTGTTTTCTGGCAGACAAAGACTGGTATCTCGTGAAGCATTCTCCGACGAAGGCTGGAAGAAGATGTATTACTTATCTAATGGAAATGGAGCCCAGCTAAGATGGTTAATGCCTTTCATGCAATGGCGTTTAGAGGACACTCCTTACGCAGATTCTCCTTACGCACGTAAAAAGTAACATTGCTTCTGCTCTCAATTATATTGTCTCCGAGAGCTGTGCCATCATAAGTTTTGATCCTAATAAATATTGTGGTTAAGGAAATTGATGTCCAAGGACAGTATACCATTTGTAGATCAATTTTAACGAAGCAATTTTGTTACCTTTTAGAAAGAGAAGAAAAATTAAGGGAAGATTCCTCTCTTTTGCCAGACGTGGCTATTCTCTAAATTGTTGTTTATTTGCAATTCTATGACAGTTGTTTTATATTTGTAACATTCTTGTTCACTCATATAAGGGAATCAATTTTAGAGTCCTACATTCAAAATTTTATGTATTGTGCGCGTAGTCTGTATGTTGGTGTTTAGTGGAGGTGAGTTGTTTTCAATGTATTGAATCCCGAGGTTGAGTTTTGGAGGATAGTAAATTTAATTTATGTGATAATATTATAACAAATTAAAACGAGGAAAAAAGGAAAGAGAAAAAGAAAAGACGCCATGGTCATGAAGACCGATACTTCCATTGACCCTGTCCGCTAACCTATTTGTCAAATGTAACAAGTCCATGCCATGCGTGATGATTGAAGAGGGAAGCATTTGACAAAAAACTTGTGGCCGAGTATGGAGAAAAGGGGGCTTTAACAAAAACTCATTTTCTGAGGAAAGAAAAAAACCAAAACAAAACAAAAAATATTCCCCCGTTTAAGATTGATGGCCTTCTAAACTAAATCGAAAATAAACAAAAAGTGGGATACTTAGTAGCCCAATGTCTCAAAAACACTTTAAAAAAAAGGAAAAAAAGAAGATGAAAACAAAAACTTTTCAAAGAGAAGGATCTAAGTTCTTGTATAGTGATGGCTCCGCTCATCTTAGCATGAATTTGTGATTTGGTGACCGATACAGCAATGAGCATATCAAAATTTTGCTACGTTTATTACAAGTAAAATGGTAGCGAGAGATCACACGTAAAAGCCAATATTCTCCATGTTCTCTTAGAGCCAGCAATTTTAAATATTTTAAATACGATACGATGACACGATACGAAAACAACACGATATAAACGGATTTGAACCGTGCGAATATTAATTGAGCCATAAATAGGTTAGCACGAATAACACGAAATTAAACGTGTCAACACGATACGACCCGCCCGTTTGTAGCACGTTTAAACTTAAAATAAAAAATATATATAAGAATTTTAGATATTCAAGATTCAAACCCGCACCTAAGGGTGCATTTCTTTCGCTACCAACCACCACGCTAGATTGTCATTTAGTATTTAATAATAACTTTTAATATATTTAGTATTTTTTTTTGCTTTTGAAACCAAAAGTCCTACATCGAAAGTGAAATATGATGTCTCTCAACTTCTCTCCCTCAGCCCTCAGTTTCTCCTTTCAAAGCGTGCATTTTGTCTATGGCTTCAAAGCAATTTTTCTCTAATGAGAAAAAAAAAATAAGTTTAAATTTTTTAATAATTTAAAGATTAGAGGAGAAAATAAAAATACAGTTTAAAATATTTAATAATTAGAAATTATTATATTGTTTACACTAATATTTAATTTTTAAATAATTATATAATAAAAAATTAAATATTTATTTTTTTAATCATGTAAAAAAATTATATAGTAAAAAAATTAAATATTTATTTTTTTAATCGTGTCGTGTTATACGTTTTATGTTCGTGTTTATATTTTAAGCACGTTTATTAATCTGTAGTGTTCGTATTTAGTCTAATTGTGTCGTGTTATAAACATGTTGGTACGAACACGACACGCGAACACGAATTGCCAGTCCTATGTTCTTCGATTAAAGTTTCACTTCATCCGTGTGGTGGAGGGGGACAACCTGGGTGTTTGGACAATGGAGATACGGAATTCGGGAGGATTCTCATTCTGGTTTTCACCATCGTGCTTTTTTCTCTTTTCAACCAAAGAGCTTGTGTTCTGCATGTGTACTCTTTCTCTTGAACTTTAATGGCATCAACCTGTCTTTGCATAGAAGTGGAACTAGGATCGCAATATTGCCACATATGAGAGAATGATCCGTATCAGAGGGGAGACTAACACAATGGGCAAGTTGATTTATGAGAAGTCGAGAACCACTTGTAAAGGCAAGTGGAATTAACTTGTGCTTACAGGTAGGGCCGACAATTCGTGTTCGCGTGTCGTGTTCGTACCAACACGTTTATAATACGACACGATTAGATTAAACACGAACACAACATGATTAATAAACGTGCCTAAAATATAAACACAAACACGACACGCCTATAACACGTATAACACGACACAATTAAAAAAATAAATGTTTAATTTTTTTACTATATAATTTTTTTACACGCTTAAAAAATAAATATTTAATTTTTTACTATATAATTTTTATAAAATTAAATATTAGTATAAATAATATAATAATTTCAAATTATTAAATATTTTAAATTGTATTTTTATTTTCTCTTCCAATCTTTAAATTATTAAAAAATTTAAACTATATTTTTATTTTTTTCTCATTAGAGAAAAATTTCTTTGAAGCCATAGACAGAATGCACGCTTTGAAAGAAGAAACTGAGGGCTAAAGCATTATATTAGAGAAGAGTTAAGGGACGTCTTATTTCACTTTCGACGTGAGACTTTGGGTTTCAATAGAAAAAAAACATAATAAATATATTAAAAGTTATTATTAAACACCAAATGACAACCAAGCGTGGTGGTTGACAGTGGAGGAAATGCACCCTTAGGTGCGTGTTGCAAGCGGGTTGTGTTGTGTTGACACGTTTATTGCACGTTTAATTAAATGTGTTAGCACGAATCCAACAAGTTTATTTTAATATTATTTGTGCCAATCTATTTATAGCCCAATTAATATTCGTATGGTTCAAACTCGTTTATATCGTGTCGTTTTTGTATTTTGTCATCGTGCTGTGTCCAAAATTATCGACTGTACTTGCAAGTCTTGCAAGCAAGGCAGGGAAGGCTGTTGTTTGCACTATGGATGACACTATAACAAATAAGGCATTCCTCAACTCCTTCGAATTCCTTGTCAAAATTGCGCTTCCATATTCCAATAGCTTCTGCCAAAGCTCCATTCTGCTCACAAAAGTAAAAGCAAATTACTACTTTGACCAAGAGGTCCTCTTATTATACCCGTCAATTTTTGAATTTCTTTTCCCCTCAACTAATCTTATGTTAGACAGTTCTGCACATAAATAAACAAGTATTCAAAAGTGGCAGTAGCTTTTAATCTCCTCCCTGTTAGCTCTCAATCTGACAGCTACATAAATTCAGTCTGATAACCGTCTACATAAATTTTACCCTCTTCAAATCAAGTCTCATTATAGTTTATTGTCAAAAAAGGAAGGAAAAAAAATACAAGGCATTAGCTTCACTACTTGATAAAAAACGACAATGCATGCAACCATATCCGCTGCTTCACATCACTAATCCCTAGGCTCCGTGTACAATCAACGTCTACAGGGCGTAATGGGTAAGATGCAGGAAGACAAATCA
>CAMOHE010026950.1:0-11236 GCA_946598075.1 Artocarpus hirsutus
GATAGTGACTATTTCATTCTAAATGAGATTGGACCGTACTTGTAATATTTAATTAAAGATCCCAAACTTTAATTAATTATTACGGACTATTTAGATTATTTTCTATAAATTTTATCCCTAAGCATATAACACTTATATGCTAAATTTATAGTCACATAAATAATCATGGAATTTTCTTGATGTTTATAAATGTATTCATAACACATATATCAACTAAAATAATAACAAATGCTACTTTATTTATTTATTGTCAAAAAGTACAATGTCACAGCTTTTAGGGCACCAAGCCCAACAGAAATGGTGTTCATTTTCCCTAATATCGTGGTTAAATTAAAAAGTATAGGAAATCAGAATTAATTAGACATAAGCATTTTGCTTTACCTCACCATTACGTATCAATAGATAGCAAATACATGTAGTCTAGAGCTAAATTAACACCTAATTATTAAGAAATAGAGTTTGAATCCTCAACTACGAGTACTTTTTCATACTAAGATGTAAGCATGTGACTATCCCGGGAGCTTGATGTTGGATGTTTTCTCTTTTAATTTGATTATTTTATTTATTTAATTAGTTAATTTCTTGATTGAGTTGGACCGTAATTATTACTAGGTTCGAGGGGTTAAGTTTGTTTTACCACCTAATAATAAAAAATTTGGTAAAAATAAATAATCAAATTAATATTGAGTTAAATATTTTCTAGACCATGCACGATAGAAAACAGTATTAAGCAGTATTATATATGTATTGACTTGCCCAACTTAACCCTCCCTTGTCTCATGTAAAAGTCATTTTGCTGTTTTTCTCGATGATCGATAAGTTGCCCTTTAAAAACGTCTAGTAGGTTTTGATTAATTTTAAATGTTTTGCTTTCGGTGAAATATATTAATCTTCTCTCTGTATAAAGATTTAATTTCTTGGGGGTACAAATATAATAAACTATATATTTCAATTTTCGACAAAAAGAAAAAAAAGAAAGAAAGAGAAGGAAATGGGGTCAACGATCGATAATACCAATTTACTTGACAAAATCTTGTAAACTTCTAAAGCATATAAAAGCTTACATTTGGCCTATACTGTTGTTTGTACCGGAGCTAAAAACTAGAACTTATAAATACTACCTCAACAAACTTTTCTGCCTTGAAATCTCTCCTAATGATTTAAGGGAGGTTTGAAACTTCAGTTTTAATATATCAATTATAACTATAAATAGTTTAAAACTCTTAGCAATTATAATAAAAAATTATTGTAATATAAAACTCTCTTATATCATAATTTTTAAACTTAAAACGTCAATTTATAACTAATGTTTCAAATGAGAGCATAATTACTATTGATTGAGGCCATAAAATATGTCTTTCTCGATGTGTACAAATAAATTGTCATTTATTTAGTGATCTCTTATTCCATTGTGTACCTGAATCTTTACAATATATATTTGCAATAGAAACTACGCTTTTTGCAGTAGCAAAGAAAAAATTAATTGCACGACAGAATAATAACAATGACAAAGAGGTGGTAAATCAACTAATTTATTTGCAGAAAATTAAGACCCAATATTTTGTATCTCATGATTAATAATGGACGACTTCACGTACAGACAGTCTTAAATGCATGCATGGGGCGAACACGCATGTGACTATAGAGAGTTCATGTCAATCCTGATCCATATTAATTGTGAAGATATAAACACACACACATATATACATATATATGTATATATACGTATATGTGTCCTTTCACGGTAACAAAATTCTCATTCACTTTTGACAGTTCAGAAATGCATGATCATGGCAGATGAAACAACCACATTTATATACATACATACATACATATATATATATATATATATACAAGCACACTATAAACAGAAGGAAATTAATTGATGGGGATCTTCTCACGAGCTGACAAGATGGACCATCCTAATTAATTGCACAAAAGTTTTTATGATGGCGGTCAAAATTATATGGCTGACTTGGTGAGGTAGTTTTCCATTGGAATGAGTATCTATATATATGTGTGTATATATTTATATATATGGTCCAATGTCTTTCCATAGAATTGTACATTCAAAGACGTTAACAGGAATTGAATGTGGACATGTCCTATGGTTGGAAGAAACTATTCATAGGGCAGATGGGGACGATCTGATTCAGCAGCAGCCTGGCAACAAACATACACACCATGAGAAATCACAATTAAAAGTTGTACATATTTGCATTCAGAAATGTATTTTCTGAGGCATTTCTTTTGCTTGCATGCAGATCCAATGTACATACATATACATCAGTGCCCTGCCATTGATATATTCCAACCTCAATTTAGTCTTTTGACTGTGATATATATGTGTTAGAGAATTCGGGTGAAAAAAAAAAAAAAAGCTGTCATCATTTTCGTATCTTATGTTTTAATATAATATTGTATTGATATTCTGTTTAAGAAAATATTATAAAATTACGTTGTAGTTTTTAAAAATTTTATTCTGATGCGTTGAATTTGTATTTTGCAATATAAAATTTTCAATTTATCCTTATATCAGTGACCCAAATTAATTTTAGAAGACTATAAAAAACAATTAAAACAAAAGACCAAAAGAAAAATTCATAAAACGAAACCATTATTTTCAATTCCCCCACCTCTCAATTAATCTTTTGACTGTCCATGTGACGGGTGTGCGCGTGAGGGTAAAGGCAAAAGAAATTAATTAGGGGAAGGAAGCGTGACAAACTAACAACGTAGGAAAAATAAAGGGGAATTTTAAGAGAATAAAATATAATTTTAAGTGAAATAAAACACAGATTGTATAAAATTTCATATTAAATAAAAAAAAAGTTTGAGACGGCCGCCCCTTCGCCCGCGGGTGTGTGAGCTTTCAAGAACAAGGGGGTGAATAAAACCAGTAAGATATTAGTAATTTGGAGGTGAAGCATTAATATATTCAGCCCGATAGGCGTAAGGCTCGGGTCTCTCAGAGAATATAGGCTCCATCAGGTGGGACACACCCCATCAGGTGGGACACTGGGTGTGGGCCCCCCCTTTTTGAGAGGATCGGCCAGCCTAAAAAGAGGCTTTCATTTAATTAATATGCCATTCAGGGAAGATAGGTGGTAGAATTCTGATCTACATGTAACGTGGTTGTAAGGGACCCACTGCCCATCATTAATGCAGTTTCTTATTATATGGCCTGATGGCCAATCACTTTTGGAATTCCCATTGCCCTAACTACACGGTCAAAATTTTCTTGGCAGGAACAGAGTCATAAAAGCTATAACATCTTTTCAAGGGTAACTGAGCCCAAAGTAAGGTATGTTTCCAATACAAGAAATAAAGATAGCCCCACCCAGCAGACCCCAGCAGGAAACATCACACTTACAAAATATTGTGTCACGCAAACTATTGCAGTTTTGAAAGCCACCTCAAAGAAAAATATTTAAAAAAAAACAAAACTCTTCTTTCGTTTCTTTTTCTCTGCCTTGGTGTAAGAATCTTGTTCATTCATTAATTTTAGATATATCAACATCTCTCTCTCTCTCTCTCTCCCTCTCTCTTCCCCTCTCTCTCACTCACTTTCTCTGTCATCATGTATTTGGTATATGTGATATTATATTACTTTTGACAGAGACGAATGAACTGAGGCACATATATTCAAAGTTTGGTTTTATATATATGTTTTGTGGAGGTGATGAATGAGATTCCCCAAAGAGAAAAACAAAGGCTATAGAAAAAGATAAGAGAGAGAGAAAGAGAGAGATTCTCATAATGTGAGAGTAAAAGGGGTGAAGTTCACGTGTAGAATATCAACACCCAACTTTAAGTTGAATGGAAGAAAAAGATAATTAAAAAAGAAAGAAAGGAAAAAGAAATGAAAAAACATATATCTATATGTATATAATCTATATCTCCACAAGTCAAGGTGTGCAAAACAATTTACCCTTAAAAGGGGTCAAGCACAAACACACACGATCCCTTTGGTACCTCCTTTTTTTTTTTTTTTTTTTTTTGCTCCTACTTTACCGAATTGTACTATAGATATTTTTAAAATAAATATAAATTAATAATAACATGCCCTTCAAAACAATCATAGCCGTCCAATGTAGCACCATTTTCTTTCCTTTTGGAATAAAGTAAAAAATCTAAATCTATATCTTCGTAATGTGTTGTGACCCATCATTGTAATGGTACATTGTATATATTTATCCCTTTATTTTTTTTCTTCCTTTGCTTTACTTTCACCTTCTCTCTTTTTCTTACTTTTTGTTGCTTTTTGATTTGCTTTTTGGACATCGGTGGTGGTTAAACCAAAGTATGGTCGATGCGGTTGGGTTATTGATGTGAGCAATAATAGAGCTTATAAGAACATGAAAGAGAAAGGTGAAGAAAGGTGAAGGTAAGGAATCACACCCTCAAGCTACTTTCCATCTACTCTCCTTGTTGATGGGGTCTTCTATCTCTATCTCTCTCTCTCTCTCTCTCACGAAGTTTCACGATATCTTAAAAGCAATTGTTTAGTAAGTCATTGATATTTCTTGGCCAATGGAGCACTCTTTAACTTTTATATTATTTAACTAATTATAGGACATGTTTTTTGGCTACTTTTTTTTTTTTTTTTTTTTTGTGTCATAGAACTTCTCGACCGTTCTTACAAAGACAACTAAGTTTGTACAATGAGTTAATAATTTATATAGAGTAAATTAACCATTAATTTACAAAGTCTAGACGTATAATTAAATCCCCCTATATGCTAATAAAATATAACACATCTTTTTTTACGTGCATTATGGGTAAACCATTTGTTTCTCCCACTCTACCGTCCATGCATCCACAAAAAAATGCTCTACACCCACCTGAAAAGTGAAAACCAAGCTAACTATCTCCACACACACACACGAACACATTTATATGCAAATCTCGAATTTGACACTTGATCAATCCACCAGCCACCGCTTGTAACATTTTTGTTCGCTCATACCTTTGTGTAACACCCAATCATTTGCTCAAATATAACTATAAATGTTTATGGACTATATTTATTACGTTTACACTAAAGCAGATTGAGCATTACAACGAACGATGTTTCATTGGTTACCGAAAAATGCTACAAGTGTCTTATTGGATACAATATACATACATATATGTTGCACATATTGTGAAAGATGCTTATCTATTAAATAGTTAATTAAGCGCTTAGCTATGTAATGGCAAAAGCAGAAGAAATTAATTACATGGATTAATCAAAGAGGGGTAATCAAACGGTGAAAACCAAGGCCATAATGGCATATTAATACCTTGTCACTTTGTGTCTGTACGGCCTGCCTTGCCCATGCAGCATTATGTCTTGCAAAATACGTCTTTTAAAACTTTAATAGTCCAAACCCCATGTGGGTCTGTACATATATGATATATCTATATGTGTATATATATAAAAATATATATAAGAGTAGTGTTATAATAATAAGTTGATAGGATTTAATTAATTAATTAAATATTTGTTTCTATTGGTCCTGCTAATAATGGAAGTTTGTTATGTCTCTCCCCTCAAATGTTCCGTAAATGAGGCTAATGAAGGATCAAGTTGTGCCAACTTTAGCTGGCAGTTTAATCGTCACTAATATATTGCCAGATTACGTTTTGTCATTTTGTCTCCTTAAATGAAGCTCATTTGTCCAACCTTGGATTTCTTTAAAGGAAAAAAATAATAAACAAATAAAAAAATCTATCGATCGGTCATATTTTATATATATATATATATATATATATATATATGTTGCCTTGAGAGTATAATTTTAATTTCTCACATACACATATAGTTGCAGACTGAAGCTATAATATGTCTGCTTACCTAGATGACTGCAAATTACTCAAAAAAAAAAAAAAGTTACCTATTTATAATTGAACTCCATACTCCCATGTATCGGTAGGATGATAATATCGAAAGAAAACAAGACATAACGTAGGGCATGGGCAAGAGAAAAGGGCTTTTCAAGGCCAACAAGACAAATGAATACAGATGAAGTGAATGTGTAACAAAGTACGAGAACGAACTTGTGGATTAATTCAAGGCTATAAAAAAATGTCCACAACAATGTATAGTTTCCTCGTTATAATATATAGCATCGAGAAAATTTTATATATTTATTACGAAGATGCATTAAAATACTTTTTCATGCTCTCTACTATCTCTCGGTAAATAACTGTCCATTTCGACCTTTGAAATCTTGAAAAAACTCTCAATTATTAAAACTTTCACAAATAAAAAATGACAATTGACGATATAAATTAAATATACAAATTAAACGATATAAATAAAATACAAATGAACAATATTAAAATATAAGAGTAAACAATTTGAAGTCCAAGGTATATAAATTTTTCTATAACATAAAAAATGTAGGGTATATTTATCCTTATATTAGAACGAATACAAGTGCTAGAACTTTGTAGAAAGGCAATTTATTTTCCACATTAATTAGTTGGCAAGATCTAGGTAAAGGGAGTGAATTGATGGGGTTAGAAAATTTCCGATAAACAAATAATTATTTAAGTAGGATCTAGGTTGCCATAATTACAAACGTACGTAATAACAATAATAAAATAAGAGAATAATATTCCATTTTATGCGTTCACATTTGCACTACTCTTAACTTTGTCCCCATCATGTGGTTGCTATTTGATGGGTTCAATATTATATATGGACGATCCTTGAAAATAAGCTTTTACTCTTAGGGACGAAGTTTTTGAGAAGACTTGAAGGCGTTAATAATAAATTCCACATGGAAAAACTGATCAAACCGAAGAAAAGTCGTTAAGGTTAAGTCAAGCATAAATCTAGAATCGATTTTTTTTTTTTTTTTTTTTTTACAATATACACATTATTTTGGTTCTATATATACCTATATCCATCTTTATGAGAAATTGAGAACGTGGACTTTGAAAAAAACAGAAAGAAAGAAAGAAATGATTAGTTAGGAGAGGATTGCGAGGTTTTTGTTGAGCGTGGAAATTTCAAAACAATTTGGTCAAAAGCTTGTGTCAAATTGATGAAAAATTCTAATTGCGAGAATGTAACCAAACGGAAGGTCACATATAAATTAACATCTAGTACATGGAATTAATGAGCATAAACGCGTTGAATATTTGAAACTAGTTTTGAATTCTTTAATTTCCATTATTGATCAAATTAAAGATGTATTAGTTTTATGATTTGTGATTACGTATTTAACGTTTCTTGATATAGAAAATGTTGGGACACTAGAATTAGACGCCAAATGAGGAAGTATGTATGAAAAAGCCAAAGATATATATGGTTTTTCGTCTTATATCCACTAATTTAGTGCATGTACTTAAAATAAATTCATAATTTTTGGGCAAAAACAATTAATGAAAAATCAATTAATGATGAAAAATTCAAGGCTACAAGGTCAAATATTTTTGAGCATCCTAATGACATTAGTAGAGGAGGGGTCCATGCTTTCGTTTCACTTACTCCATATGTGATTCTGTTTGGAAAGTAAAAAAAGCATGATTTAGTCTTCCTAAAAAAAGAATCATAAACTAAACAATTAAAAATAATAATTTGTGTATATCATGGTGTTCTAAGATCGGATCACGTTTTGTTCAGTATTTTAAAGAAAATATAGATGTAACAAATCGATGTTACTCGTGCAGATTCAATTAAGAACCAATATGTCATTGCAAAACATAGTAATATAGTTTTCTTTTCTTTTCTTTTTTCCAATCCAAATCTCACAAGCAACAATTAAAAATTGTAAACAAATATATTGTCCAAATCAGCCACTAAAATTTAATTCATTAAATACTGTCATTAATGCATTTAAACTTTGGAGGATGTGTATCTAGACTATTAAATCTATGATCAATACATCTAAATCAAAAGAAAATTTTTTATGGGGATAAATCAAATGAAAATTTATAAAAGTCATTACTGGTACATGCATCACAACTTTATCACTTAGAATCGTTTTTTTCTTATAATAATAAAAAGTTAAAAACGATATTGCGGGGTTGTTTGGTTCAACGGTTTAAACAGTTATAAAAACAAAAATAAGTCTTTATTTGAACCTGCGATTTAACAATTTGAGAGGGTGTTTGAAAAGGTGGTGAAAACCAATGGTTAGAACTATTTTTACTGTAACATATGAGAGCTTTTACATTGTAGCAATTTTTTTTTATTGTTACTGTAGCATATGAGAACTTTTTACTATTTATAATTGAGTTTGTGGTAAAAACTACGGTTCCCACCACTTAATCAAATATAAAATGAGTCAAAAAAGGACTACAACTCCTCAAACACAACCTTTTTATTGTTAATATTTTGAACCTATTTTTTAAACCACACGTTAAAAAAAAAAAAAAATACAACGTTTAATCATACATTTCAAAACAAACGAATCAAATCAAACATAGAATAACATACTTATACAATCCTCAGGAGGACTGCCCCTCCCTGTGGGATTTGGTTCCTTCACGATGGATTGCTGAAACGTTACCGTCTCTATTATAGTACAGTGTGATTATATCGAACTAAAATTAGCACACCTTTAATCAAACCATTTTGTGGGGTGGGATTTTGGTGAGCGACAAATGAACGGCCTTAATTGGCAGGTGCTGAGGTCGCAGCATCATGAGAGTGGAGAAGAAAACAAAACGTCCAAAACAGTAAAAAAAAAAGGACGAAGTGGGATTTTGACACGTGGACGCAGGAACAGTACAAAAGCACAGAGAGAGAGGGTGTTCAAACAACGTTTCCCATGCGAGAAACCGTGAAACAGGCTGTCCTCAAAGTAAGAAACTGCCAAATGGATCAGGCATTAGAGTACAGGTACACCGTACCCACCCCCAAACGGCCACTGGTGGGTCCCTCTGACGATGCTTTTATTTTTTTTATCTCTTTTTAACTCCATCGTGGGGCCCTTAGATCCACGCTGGCCTCACACGTGTCCGGAGGGTTTAAATCTTGTCCTCTGGCCCAACCAACCCTGACCAACACGTGTTCGCGTTTTTTACATTTTGGACTGTAGTTGTGCTTACGTGGCGAACCCTGGCAGCCCCCAGTCGGCAGGTCTACGTGGCAGATGCTCCGATTGTCAGTTATTAAAAATTCCCACCTCAGTATTCTGTTTAATTTTGCTTTTGGGAAACTTTTTCTTTTTTTTTTTTACTGCATTAGTTAAAAAAAGGTAATAATTAAATGCAGAATCTCCAATAAAATTAAAAAAAAAAAAAAGATAAGCAAGAACTAATCTATCTGGAGTCATTAAAAAAAAAAAGAAAAAAGGACCAATACTCCGGAAATGCCCCTGGTAATTCGCACGATTTACGGACTGACCAAATCTCTGTTGGTAACAAAGTAGAAGTCAAGTAAAAGAGTAGTAATAAGAGGAGGGCCCTTTATGGTAACAGGAGCCAAAAACAGACAAATCTCTCTCTATCTTTCTCTCTCCTACTCTCTTCATCTGACTTTCTTTTCCCACAATTAAAATCAGGGTTTTTTTCCCTTTTTTTTTAATAACAATGTCTATTTCCTAGTTACTTCTTTTTTCTTTTAATTTTATATTATTTTTTTCTCTCTCTTAACCAAACCAAACCCTAAATAAACCCCACCATATAGCCTTGCCACCTCTATAATGCATGCCATTGTGTTCATTTCCCCCTTAAAACGCTTTGTTCCCTTCTCCTCTCTCTCTCCTTCTTTCTCTCTCTAAAAAAAACAGCAAAATCAATACCCAAACGGAACCACCAACTAGAACCCAAAGAACCAAACCCAAAAAACGCTATATACATACAGCAAGATATATATATATATGTATTCAACATATCATCAACAAGAATACTGAAGTTTCGCTCCGTCTCTCTCTCTCATGGCCGTTGAAGCTCGTCACCTCAATCTCTTCCCTCCTCAACTCATAGGCAACAGGTAAAAAATTTCCATTTCTTCTCTCTAACTTTCTCTCTCATCCGTCTCTTTCTCTCTCTCTATATATCAATATCATCTGAACGGCTTGTGTGTATATATTTCGGCAGAGAAATCATGAATCCGATAGAAACGAACGCGAACATCTTCAGCAACGACGCTCACCATCATCATCATCATCAGAGTAACATGGGACTGTACGGCGGATTGCCGCCGCCGGCGGGAACGATCTCCGCTGAGAATCTCCTCCCGTCGTACAATTCTCCGATCAACGATCCTATGAAGACGGCGAAGATCAAATCCTCCGATAGCGGACTCACCTACAACGTCAATCCGACTCCGCCGCAGCCGTATTCGAGAAAACGCTCCAGAGACTCCATTAACAACCCTCTTATCTCGTATAACCCGATCTCCACAATTACTACAGCTCAAGCCATGAACAAGAATTCTTCTCCTGTCTCGTTTTTCGGAGAAGACATATCTCTCCATCTCCGGCAACAGCAATTGGACCTCGATCGTCTCGTTTCGCAACATGTGAGCTTTCTTTCAATCCGACAAAATTTTCAATCAAATTTCTCTTTCTTCGATTTGATTAATTGATTCTGGTTTTTGTGATTCAGATGGAGAAAGTGAGGATGGAGATAGAGGAGAAGAGGAAGAGGCAGGCGAGGAAGATTCTGGAAGCGATAGAGGTAGGGATGATGAAGATGCTGAGGGCGAAAGAGGAGGAGATCGAGAAGATCGGGAAGCTGAATTGGGCGTTGGAGGAGAGAGTCAAGTCGCTCTGCCTCGAGAACCAGATATGGCGCGACCTGGCTCAGACCAACGAGGCCACGGCCAATGCCTTGCGGACCAACCTTGAGCAGGTGCTGGCGCAGGTTAAGGACCACAACCACCACGGCGCACGTTTAGAAAACGACGTCGTCGACGCGGCTGAAGACCGCGGCGGCGGAGGAGCCGATCTGGCCGACGACGCGCAGTCATGCTGCGGGGAAAACGACGACGTTTGTAGAGGAGCGGGGACTTGGCGGCCGGTGGTGAGGGTGGAGAGGAGAAACGACAACGTGAAGGAGGAAACGACAAGCAATGTGAGTTGTGGTGAGGGGAAAGTTATGAATAATAGGATGTGTAGGAACTGCGGGAAGGAGGAGTCGTGCGTTTTGCTATTGCCGTGCAGGCATCTCTGCCTCTGCACTGTGTGCGGGTCGTCGTTGCACACTTGCCCAATCTGTAAATCCACCAAGAACGCCAGTGTGAATGTCAACATGTCCTCATGAAAAAAATCAACAGAAAAAACAGCACAAT
>CAMOHE010026951.1:0-12014 GCA_946598075.1 Artocarpus hirsutus
TCCAACACATCGTCACCTATGACAACGTGCCAATGTTTCTATTCACGGAGTCCACCTCCGATGGTCAAGACAAACCATCTCCTAATAGGGATATAGTCAACATAACAATCTTTACATGAATAAAGTGTCCAACTTTATTCCCTCGATTGCGGATCTTATGATTTAGACCGTCACCTTAAGAATCGTGTCTTCTGCATAATATGTCCATCATATGCCCAATTCTTAAAGGTTTAGACCGACAGTCTCAGACTACTGTTTGTTATCATACATTCAACAAATATGAACGTCAAGAGGACAAGATTTGGTATATAAATAATAAATGAATTCTTTATTGATAAAAATTTCTTCAAAAACTCATTACATTTTTACTCCTTAGGGCATACATGTCTAACATACACTTAGTAACATCACGCTTTAGTCTGAACTACCAAAAGCAGTCCCTTAAATCATTGTACATCTTTGTCGCATCTAGATGGATTGAATAAGGAGTATTATATATTTCTGCTAAGATCCTTTCCCTTAAGCCATCAACATTAGGAAGACATACGCAGTTCTTAAGATATAAAGATCCATCATCAGCAACTTGAAACTTCCTGCATCTTTTTTCCTTAATTTACTGCTTGATCCTTAGTAGGCTTGCATCTTTGTCTTGTTTACATCGAATCTCTTCAAACAGTGATAGAGCAAGAGTCAATGATGAAAGCTATCTTGATATAAGTTTCAAATCAAAGTCCAAAATTTCTTTCTTTAGAG
Organism: Artocarpus hirsutus; assembly: GCA_946598075.1. Classification (NCBI taxonomy): domain Eukaryota; kingdom Viridiplantae; phylum Streptophyta; class Magnoliopsida; order Rosales; family Moraceae; genus Artocarpus; species Artocarpus hirsutus. The sequence goes on from CAMOHE010026951.1 coordinate 754, forward strand.
GCTGGGACATCGCTTACAATGACATCAACATTACAATAGTCTTCCTACTTAGAGCATCAGCTACCAGATTTGCCTTTCCTAGATGATAAAGGATTTCATAATCATAATCCTTCACTAACTCTAACCATCTCCATTGCCTCATATTCAAGTCCTTCTAGGTGAAAAAATACTTTAAACTTTGATGGTTAGTGTAGATCTTACATTGAACTCCATACAAGTAGTGTCTCTAAATTTTTAACACAAAAACTACAACCACCAACTCAAGGTCATAAGTAGGGTAATTCTTCTTGTAATCTTTCAACTGTCTCGAGGCATAAGCAATCACCCTATTGTTTTGCATCAGTACTATGCCTAGGCCTATTTTAGAGTCATCACTATAAATAACAAATCCTTCATTCCATTCTGGAATAGCCAAAACTAGAGTTAAAGTCAACCTTTCTTTTAAATCCTAGAAGCTCTTCTCGCACTTATCAGTCCATTCAAAATTCTTCCCTTTGTGAGTTAGATTAGTGAGAGGCGACACTAACTTAGACAAAACTTCAATAAACTTCTGATAATAACTAGCCAATATCAAGGAGCTTCTTATCTCACTTACATTCTTAGGTTGCTTCCAATTAAGAATAGCCTCAACCTTAGTATGATTCACCATTATTCTCTCCTTTAAGATGACATGCCCTAAGAAGGATACACAGTCGAACCAGAACTCACACTTAGAGAACTTTGTGTATAACTTATGCCTCTTCAAGGCCTCTAGCACAATCCTCAAGTGATCAACTTGCTTTTCCTAACTCTTTAAATAAACAAGAATATCATCGATAAACACTATGACAAATTTATAAGGTAATCCTTGAACACTCGATTCATCAGGTCCATAAAAGCCACAAGAGCATTTTTTAGACTAAAAGGCATAACCACAAATTCATAGTGACCATACCTCGATCTAAACGCTGTCTTTGAAATGTCTCCTTCTTTTATCTTCAGCTGATGATATCCTAACTGCAAATCTATCTTTGAAAACACAAACGCACCCTACACTGATTGAACAAATCATCAATTCAGGGCATTGGGTACTTGTTCTTGATCACTTCCTTATTCAGTTTTTGGTAGTCGATACATAGTCTTATGGAGCCATCCTTCTTCTTCACAAACAAAACTAGTGCTTCCCATAGTGAGTAACTAGGTTTGGATGAAACCCTTATCAAAAAGTTCCTTTAGTTGGGAATACAACTCAATCAATTCGGCTAGGGCCATTCTATACGATGCCTTGGAAATTGAATCAGTGCCTGGAGCGAGCTCGATCTCAAATTGGATTTCTCTATCTAGAGGTAAGCTTGGCAGGGCTTCTAGAAATACCTCTGGAAATTCTCGAACGCATTGTCACATCTTCAATCTTTGTTTTTTCTTTTTGACTCTTATCTATGATGTTCACCAAATAACCCATGTTGCCATTTCCTAACAACTTTCTTGCCTTCATATCTGATAGAAACATGTTTGGTTTCTTTCTTATCTCACCCATGTTCATGAATCTTTCTTCACCTTTGGAAAATCACTTTTCATCTCTGGCACTCGATAGAAGCATTATACTTACTTAGGAAATCTATCTCGAGAATCATATCATAGTCACATATCGATTATAATAAGATCGACAAAACGTTTTCTTGTAGAAGTCCACAAAGAAACTTATGCAAATAATACATAGATATCATCACATACCTAAAGGTTAGTGTCATAGTGAACCCTTGTCTCATTGGCTCTTTCCACATTTGGCACAAGGTTGCATCTTCCTTTTGTTGTTATACTAGCCATTACCACTTCTTTTCTTATTGCTTTGACCCTACTGGTTTTGGAAATTGCCCTTTCTCTCATTGTTCTTCCAGTTTTGGTTATTATTCTTACTAACCTGGAGTTGGTTCTAAGTGTTCGAGTTATTCACAAGATGACTTTGTTGGGGCTGGCTTTTCTTCAACTTCGATAGGTGGAATTCAGCTTGCTGTGCCCTCAAAACAACTTGTTCCTAATTTCTAGGTGGACTTGCTGCATCGACGATTGCTACAATTTCAGTCCAAAGAACCCTTATCAACCTCCTAACCCTCTCACCATCGTCCCTAACCATTCCTGGACAAAGGCTTGCCAATTGATCGAACTTAGTAACCACATTAGTAACTGACATATCTCTTTAACAAAGGTTCTTGAACTCATCATATTGTTTCTGGGTGATGTTCATGTGAAAGAACTTCACATTAAATTTGCGAACAAAGTCAACCCATTTCATCTCGTCTACATTTCTGCTCTACTTTATCCCATCCCATTAGATTCTAACTTCCATTGTTAGGCAGTATGAGGCACAGAGGACCTTCTCATTCTCAATAAAACCCATCAGCTTTAGAGTGGCCTCAATCGCCTGCAACCATCCTTGAGCAACCAAGAGATCCTTGGAACCTTTGAAATAAGCAGGCTTAACATGCTTCCACCTGACCAATAAGGGTTCTTGATAAGCAGGTTTTACTTCTGGTGCTAGGGCTAGGGCTTTCTTTCTTTGCTATTACAAAGGAGGTGGCATGTTTTTGCCTTGTCTCATTAGTTCTAAGCTCCTCAATCTCCCTTCTTTAATCTTAAAGCTGTCTTGAAGGTCAACAATCATTGCCATCAGATTAACATCGATCGAGTTGCCAACTCCAACAGTAGCTTGAGCACAAGCTTGAGTCTTTATATAGTTGTTTATCTTCAATTTCCTATAAGGATTATAAGTTTAGGAATAAACTTTCAATTTCAAGAATAAGACAGGATTTTACTACTAAAATTATGCACTAAGGTATTAATATCCATAACATTAAACCTTATACTTATTGTTAAATTTACATAAACATCGATTTAACTAAAACATACTTACTTAGAGGATTTGAAACTAACTTGTGGCAATGTGTATTAGAACTAGAAACCTGCTCTGATACTATAGTTGTGATGCTCTCTTATAGACGTCACAATAATCGTTTTTTTTACTCTTAAAATCATTATTTAAAGAAAAACAATTCAAATAAAATACTTATACTCAAGCAGATATCCCAAGAAAACATACATATATATAAATATTGAAAAACTACTTACCAAATTTGTTTTCTTCACCTCGGTTAGCCAGATGGAACACCTATAGTGTTTGATCAATCGTTATCTTACAAAAACGATTAGTATACAAATACAATCACTTATTACATGATAAACAAATAAAACTTCAAACAACATTTTAAAACCTCGAGAAAAATACTTATACGTCCAAATTGTTTAATCATATCAAAATAACGAAACATGATATATTCTTCAAGAAAATATAATTACGGAAATATTAAACAATCTTAAAACATTCAAAAGTCTATAGGAACATAAACCAATTCTTATCAACATTAGTGAGGAAAATAACATTAATAATAAAATCATTGCTAAAGTAATTAATTCTTTGTATGGCATGATTCAGTTACCAATCTAACATTCCTTGCACATACGCCCTTCCCCATCCTCAGCATATTTTATATACCTTTTACCTTTGTCTGCAATATGATATAAAACTAAGTAAGCATAAGCTTAGAAAATACACTTTCCAATCTCGTAACATAAAATATGAACTTTCATAAAAACATAACATAAGATCATAATCATAAATATAATAGTACACAAGGCACATGTTCATATATATAACATATCTTTCATTTAAACTTCCGTATTAAAATGTTATTCATTTTATCTTTAATGGCCCAAGCATTACATCATTAACATCATTGGCACACCCTCATGAAAGAAGTGGGGTAGCTAGTCCCAAACCAAGCATGACAAGTCTAAACCTTGCAGGACATCATAAACATAAACATAGGGTACACAACGCTTAATTAAGTGATACATATATATATAAGCTTTCTTTGAAAACTTGTCATAAACCATAAAAATATAAACATAAAAATATCCTTAGGAAAATTCATCGTAAAAGTTCTTGAAATATGAGTATTACATCACAAATCTTTACTTATAAAACATTACTTAACATTTTCATAAACTTTATCATGTTGCAGGTGAGAATGTACTTACTTGACTTGCTTGCTTACTAAACTTTAAATTGGGTGATGTTGTTGTGGTTCTCGGTGTGCTCGCCTTTTGAAGTATTCATGTCAATCATTCATATAATACATGAATTAATATTCGTCTTCATGATATCATTTAATACCATGTTACATCATCATACATCATTCTTAACAAAACAAAGCATCTTTGAGTCATAACATGCACTTAGAATCAAGCAACATAAAGACAAAAACTTGAACTTTAAGTACTTAGAGAAATCAATCTCAATTTATAAGCATTAATAGATTGTAAACCTTTTTCCATCACATAGCTAACATATAAAAACATCACTCAAATTTTCTTCTCCTGAAAATATTAATCCAAAATACCTTTTTCAATTTTAAAGCATTTAATTAAATCTGTTAGTTACAAAAATTGACTAACCTTCAAGGATTCATCACCTTATATCTTTCGATTCATATTCAATTAGAGCATGAAAATTTGTAGGAAAAAAGTTATATAACACTTAGATTTTATTTATTAATTTAAATAAATCACAAAATCAATACTACAAAATCTGCCAGCAAAGCCTAGGTAATAAGCAGTCCTAATTAAAAATTATGGATACTATAAAATAATTTATAAAAATTATCACACATAATTGACACATAAATTATAACATATCCAAAATTCTGCTCTGAATAAATTTAGAATAATTCAGAATACACATTCGAATTTACAGTTAATATTAACATTAAACATGCTAGACAGTGAACAAGTTTAATTCAAACATTTTTATAAAATCAAATATACATGATATGCTTCTGAAATTTTTATGTGACATGCTTAACATATAAATAACACTAAAAAAATAATAAATCATGTAAAACACATTTAAAAGTATGATTTATAATCTCAAGAATTATATAGAGTATATCAGGTAGACATTCATAACCACTGAGTAGTTTCTGATCAACAAACTTTATCTTGAAAAATGATAAAGATATGTAGTTAAAAATTTTAAGATGCTTAATTAACATATTAACAATGACTCATCATTTTTTTCAAAATCGAAAGACGCTTTTTGACCTATAAAATAGACTCTACAAGATACAAACACAAATATGCTAATAAATAAAATTTCCTAAGTAGTGTTTGATTGAAAGCTCATAACATTTAAAATATATTGAACGAAAATTTATAAAAAATTCTAGACATTCTCAACATATATATATATGTATATATATACATCATATCCAAAAAGTATAGAAAAATAAATCGTTTGAATTTGAAACATTACCAGCAATCTTATCAAATAACCGACAACCCTAAAATTCTCATATCATATTCCAATAACAAAATTATGTTAAATTTGTACTGAACTCATATAACCCTAAAAACCAAATATAACATGAACATCATAAAATTAAACATTCTCAAAAATTAAAATCATTACGTTCATGACATATCATAAAAATTCAACAATTGAAACCAAAAATGCATATTCAATTTTAACAACATACCACAAATTTCAAACCCTAATTTACCAAACACTCATAACTATAAATACATTCATTAATGACATAAAATATCATACAGGTAAATAAATTCATATCTTGTATTCTTGAATTCTTTGAGAGAGAAAATCTTGAAGAAAAAAAATTCCAAACTAATGGTATGTGAGGTTTAGGGAAGGAAAGAGAGCATAAATGCATAGAGGAATATGAGAAAAGATAGTGGCAAGAACAAATGATAGGAATAATATGTATGCTTGAAGCCACATATTTATAGGCATAAGTAACCCTAGTCCTAGTTTAATTAAGTTTCCTTTTTTTTTCCTTTTCTTTTGCCTTCACGGCAATTTTTTTCATTTTCTACGTACACAATTTATCTTAATATATAATATAATATAATACATAATTATTTATATACAACAATAATGTTTGCTTCTATGACGTCCAAAAAATATTAATTTACATATTATTCTTTTGGACACTTTATATTATCGAGTTTCTTAATGTTATAATAAAAATTTTGCACGTATAATTATCTTGACATCATAAATATTATAAAAATAAAAAAATGCAATAAAATTTATGTCATTGTCAAGAATATAACTCTAGGGCATATATAACTCTATAGCATTATAAAGATTATAAATTTAGAGTTGGAACTCTTTAAAAAATAATAAATACTTTATGCTTATCATCATTTTTGACATGAATATCCCAAGGCATATCAATCTCTCGTAGCCGTCACCTACGACATTACTGAACAAGACATTAATTTACTTAACATAATAATAAAAAGCACCTAAAATGCTACATTTTAAGGTTAAGTTAACATAAGTATCTTTAAAAGAAAACAACAGGTATTACATTCTCAGTCATCAACAACGCCTTTGAGTGGTTCAACTGCAGTAACAACAACAACCAGAAGAAAACGCGCATGTTGTTGGTAACTCTTCGACGTAGAAGAGAAATTGGACAAGAATGGTAAAAAGATAACTACTAAAGTTGTAAATTTTGTAAAAAAGTTTTGTTTGTAAATTCTTTAGGTGGAATTAGACACTTAAGGTATCATCAACTAGAATGCGCCAAAAACATCAAGCGGGGAAGGAGCACACACAAACTCAGCTTGCATTCAACATGGATGATTCTGTAAATTCTGTTAGTTTTCTAAAACATTTTTAAAGGAATTATATGGAAAGGTTGTAAACGTATGAAACATATATAACAAAAATTTTCATAAAACTTTTATAAAACAGCACTATAGAATATAATAATTCAATGCTTAATAACTATATATACAATTTATGCTTACCTGGTTGAAGTGAAAAAAATAAAAAATCGACAAATGGGGATTGTTTTCTATACAAAACTACCATCTTTCTCATCTAGTCCTTGGTATCATTAGGGCAAACATGTGGGCATAGAAGGAATTAGGGTTAATAAGATTACTCAGCTAACTTTTACACTCTGTTTGGTATTAGAGATTGAGAATAGGAAGGATTGAGTGAGTTAAAAAGATAGAGAATATGAAGAATAGAGAGGATTATAGTAATCCTTTTATGTTGTTTGGTAAGAGAGAAAGAGAGTTGTAAAGATGTATGATAGTTGTTTATCTAATTACTATATTGTACATTATACTATTTGTTTGTGAAGGATAAAAAGTCTTTTTATTTAAATTTGAGTGAATTGGTTAGATCTCTCTATTTTTATAAAAGGATTCAAATTGGTGAGCCTGGAAGGAGAGACTCTCCCTCTATGTCTCATCTTCCTCCTGTACTCCCTTCAATCAAACAAAAGATTCTTTCTCTCCTCCTACCACTCTCGCTCCACCTCTTTCCCTCTATTCATCTCTCCCTCCTACCAAACATAATGTTAGTCTTCAATTAATCTCGACACTTTAGCAAAGCGGGCAGGCACGGATCCATGTACATATCAATGGGGGCCCTCATTTGGAAAAAATCTAATAAATATATTAAAATTTTAATTAGTGCCTCCACTTATATCTTGACAAGTGCCCACCCATCCCTATTTCATAAACTTATGTATCACTTTTTAAAATTTTTTAAACTTTGTACTGATTGATGACATCACCCCACTAAAGTCTCAAACCGTTTTTGTTTTTTTTTTTCAAATTTTAAATCATTTTAATCAAATATGTCAGAGAGATTTTGTATTATTTAATTTTTAAAGTACATTTATCCTCCCGAGACCTTTCGTAACCATGCTACTATAGCATGTAAGAGCTTTATATTATAACAATTTTTTATATTTTACTGTAGCATATAGAGCTTTATACTGTTTATAACTGAGTTTGTGGTGGGAACCACGGTTCCCATCACTATGCCAAACAGGGGGTTAAAAGGGCAGAAACCTTTTCAAAAAAGGACAAAAATGCTAGGCTTCCTTTTTTATTATTTTTTTTATAATCATCATGTTCGTATATCATCACTCAAAAAAGAGAAAAAAAAAAGGTTAGTTGAAGATAAACATCTTCGCTTTCTCTCTTTATCATTTTTTTTTTGATAATATTCCCTCTTACACAACTGGTACGCAAAAGGGTAAAAGGATAGAATATTTTGTGTGGGTTTAAAATTAAAAAGCTAATCATTCTTATTTACATAGTTTAAAACTCGTCAAAACTTGCCTCTTATTTATCAGAATTATTTATATTTATATTAGGATTCACATTATATAAACATTAGGATTAAGATTATTTAAAAGATTAAGAATTAAGCCTGCTTTCAAATTAGATTTGTCTTAGAATTTACCTCCTACAAATAGTCACCTATAGTTTATTAAAATTTCTAAAAGAAAGCATCAACATCACCAGGTCCCATTGAATACGTATTGCAAATTAAAGGTCCAAATTTCTAGATAGAGAAAGGGCTTAGAGGTAGATTTTTTTGAAGAATTTCTTGAAGATTCTTGGAGGATTGAAGCTTTGAAGACGATCCCAACTAGAGTTTCCTCTTAATCTTCTTTTATTTAGATTTTCATTTTGAAATTTGTAATTATTTGCACTTATGGATTTTGTGATGATGCTACTTATGGATTTTCCTTATGCTTGGCTAGCTTTGTACTCTAGAGTTTGATCTACCTCTATTTTGAATATGTTTAGATTATTTAGCTAATTATTAATATAGTTTTATTTTAATTCATTTATATTTCTCTATGCTTAATGCTTCTAGTTTGTTGGGAAATGGATTAGATGATTCGATTTATGAATTTCAATTCTCGGGAGAGATTGACTCGTTTATCATGTTCGAAAAACATAGTCTAGGTTGTTGTTGAGATTTGGGAGGGTCGAGAACACATAGATAATCTTATTAGGTTTGCTTAATGAATGTACAGGTAAGTAAGTTAGATAGAAATATCGACTTGAATATTCATACATATTATCTCAATTGACGCTTAGGAGAGACATTGAGATTAAATTTTAGCCCTTGATTATTGAATTGATTGACGCTAATTAATAATTTCTAAATAGGAAGAACATAGGAGAAATCGAGTGAAGTCAAGACCCTAGAGAATCATAGCATAGAGTTCTATTTTGTGAAATTGCCTCATGTTTATCGTTTTCTTAAGCGTTTGTTTAATTTGTTAGTTTAATTTTTTAAATTCTTGCAATTAATCCAAATCCAATTTGCCTACATAAAATTAAGTGCAAAAACCCATAGTAATTAACGTAACTCCTAAAAATTCAATCATTTTAGGATGATATTTAACCTTTTTGTCACTTATTACTTTTATGACCCGTTCTTATTACTTTTATGACCCGTTCACTTACGGTTCGAGCATAATAGTCTATCTTGTGGTTCCATGCATTGATTTTACACGAGTTTGACTCCATTTGTTTCCCCTTTAACAAATTGAAGCATGGGACCATTTGCATAGACAATTGCAAACTAACTGAGTCACCATTATGAGCACCACTTCTGCAAACTCATATTGGTAACCTTTTCTTTAAAGGCTTAGTTTTTGTGGACTTTATTATACTTGATCCTCTGTAGGTGTCTATTCTTCATTTAATTACCATGAACTTATGAATTCTCATCACATTTATTTTTGTACACAGTTTTTTAATGCACTTTATATTGTTCCAGACCATTCGGTCTTGTAGACCTTATTGCTTTCTCTTTGCTTTTTCAAAATTCTCTTTCCACTTGGCCTTTCAAATTTTATCTATTTTTTTTTTCTTCTATTCATTCTCTATCATCTGACCTCTATAGAATTTGCTCCTTAGACTATTTCATCTATTTTTCATTATGTACCGTTCGGCCTCGTGGACTTACTTCTCAGTCTACTACTCTTATCTTTCGCTATGCACCATTCGGCCTTGCAAATTAACTTTTAGCCTTAATCTCATTTCGTGCCTTTAGGTCGAACAAATTCACCATTTGGTCTGTTTTATTCCGCTTTGTTCTGCGTCATTCGGCCTTGTAGATTTACCTTTCGGTATGTTTTGTTCCACTTTGTTATGTGTATTCAGCCTTGTAGATTTACCTTTCGGTTTGTTCCAATATATATCGATCTGCACCATTAAGATTTACCCTTCAACCTATTCTTTTATATTATTTTGCTCCGTTCAGCCTTACAGATTGTTTTATCAGTCCAACACATTTTAATCCACTCTGCGTTGTTCGGCCTTGCAAATTTGATTTTTCCGGTTTTTGCTATTCTAGGTCGTTTGGCCTTATAGATTTATATGTTGATCTAATTTATTTTACTTTATTCTGTACCGTTTGGCTTTGTAGATATGATTTTTTATTTCGTTTTGTTTTTTATATGTTATTTGGACTCTGTACTGTTTAGTTTTGTAGTTTTATTTACTTATTTTTTATTTTGCCTCAAACTTTTTCCGCTTCAGTTAAAACAATCTATGTTTAATTCATGCTTTTTGCCAAACTCTTGTATTTAGCAACTGGCAAAAGTAATTCCTCAATAAAAGTAGGATATTACTTATAAAAGGAATAATAGAGAGACGCCCTGGTTTACAGTGGTTCGAACAATTTATCCTATATCTACTGTAGTTTTTTTCTTTTTAATTTTCATTTTCTTTACTCTGTCATTGACATTCTGCTATTTACGTGCCTCTTATTTACACATAGTATCTCCTAAAATTAGATGCATTCCAAGAACTGAAGATTCTTTGATTTGAATACTACACCGATTGTAATTCATCAGACCCTTTTCATGAACCTTTATCACTTCGTAAGGTCCCTCCTAGCTCGGGCCCAAGTGTAACACCCCGAAGTTAATTAAATGAAATTAGAATGTTAAATGGTGAATTAGTGTGCCATGATGAGTGTTTTAAACTTAATTTGATTATTTTGTGAAAATTAAGAAACTTTGTGTTGATTTACTCTTTTAGTGATTTTTAATTATTCTAAATTGTTTTTGATTGTTAACTTAAGTTTTAATAAAACAATTTGATTTGAAAACAGAGTGTGGTTGCACACAGTTTTATGCAACTGCTTTTCTCTCTCTTCTTCTATTTATTTCACTTTCCTCTCTCTCTCTCCTCATTTTCTCCCGTGCACTCTCTCTCTCCACTTTCTCTCGTCTCTCTCGGTTCTCTCATTCTCTCTCTCAATCTCTCAAAATTTTTGAAAACAAATCACGTTTTCAAGCTTCGGGCTAGGAGATCGAAGGCTCGGGGACAAGATTCAACGACAAAAACAACGTTTTCAAGCTTTGATTCGA
>CAMOHE010026958.1:0-40294 GCA_946598075.1 Artocarpus hirsutus
CGTTTGTTTGTTTGGTGTGGTTTTTTTTTTTTTTTTTGAAGGTTTTTATCTTCTTCTTTACGGTACGAGCATTTGATTGGTGAGGCGGGGTTGAACTTCCCGCCTTTTTTTAATCTAACGGTAGATGATTAATTGATGAAGGGTGAGGATTAGGCCATTTATTATTTTTTCTTTTTCTTTTTTTCCTTTCAACTCATTACAAGGACCAGCTAAATGGTTTGTATAACACTACGTAGCACCTCAGCTGGTCTAGCTCAATAGAATACAAGGCTCTTAACCATGTAGTCGTAGGTTCGAGCCCCACAGTGGGCGTTCCAATTGTTGTTTTTATTTTCTATGTTTAACTAAAAATTAAGGCTTCCAATTGTTGTTTTTATTTTCTACGTTTAACTAAAAATTAAGGCTTTTAATTTTTTTTTTAAAACAGTATTTTACCTTCTTTTTTTTTCCTGTCTGTCTGTTTTGCTTTTAGCGTTAAAATTTATATGTTTAATTTCCTTGTCATTAAATAGTTAGGCTACTGTTTACAAAGGATATTATGGGTATTTTAAACAATTGATGGATTAATTTTTTTTTAAAAAATCATTTAAACTCGACATATGTATTTTTTTTTTTAAATTTAAGGAAAGTTTTCATTTCGATAAAACTCAAGAAGCATTGATCAAATTAAAGAAATGCTTTTTAGAATTTTTCAACTAAATTCAACTTTTTCTTTTTTCAATGTCCAAATAAGAAGTCAATAACAGTGTCGACAATACTTTTCTTATTTTTTAAAATGAAAATGTAACATTAAATGAATCAAAATAGTGGTGTAAAACGCCAGAAATACAATCAAATGTTTCCTTTAGGCAAAAGTGCTTCTTATCATGAATCAAAGCGAAATATCTTAGCGTATAGGCTATGCCATTAGAATGAGAAATAGCACAACAAGGATCATAATAAAAAACACTAACTAAAATGAAGTGTCCTCCAAAATGGGGCCTTCAAGTGCTAAAGGACATGGATTAAGAAAGCTATTAACCGTCTAGAAGGTGTCACTCTCCACAGTACTAATGTGCAAGTGTCCAAATTTACTATCTCAGTTGTTGTTCTTTAATGTTATTTTGAGGGATCAATTTACTTTAATCGAGTATCCAATGTCGTAGCGTGTCTCTTTATATAGAGTTGTTCTTTAATGTTATTTTGACAATTCATTCAATTCTTTATGTATTTTGAGCATTTAGTATTTAATATATGATTGAATTCTTAAATTTAGATGGTATGTCAAAAGAGTAATAAGAGACAAAGAATAGAACAAGAAATGGGGAACAATGGATCTCATTCTAGTCTACAAGCTGTTCTCCACCATAAGCTACAAAGCCGGGCGAATAGCTAAGGACTAGACCAATAAACAAGAGTTAAAGCCGACAACTTTTTAGCCATAGCACCAACCACAAAACCTTGGGTATATTTGATCACACTATCAAATAGAAAATTTGATTGATGATTATGTTGTTAGGGAAAAGACAAGGTATTAAACTTTTCTTTTTTAAACTAAAGAGTGTGAGATTTGAACTTAAAACTTTAAGGTGGAATTAGGTGTTAGATTTATTGTTAAAATATGCTTGCAATCACTTCTTTATAATTATTATTGTTGTTGTTGCTGCTGTTACCGTCGCTGCTGGTACTACTTTTTTTTTAGAGTTATCAAAAAGGACCAAGCCATATTGTGTCATGGGCTGCCTTTTTTTGTTTAGGTTCCCAGCCTGATCCACTTGCATCAAAAGACACAATGTTGGTTCGGCTGATTTTTTTTTTTTCATTTTTAATTTTTTTTAATATTAAAGCATGTGGGGTATCCAGACCTGTGTAGGATATACCAGGCTATAGGTAGGTTATGCCCTTTTTTCTATCTATCGATTTGTTTCACAAGCTTGACCTTTTAGCTTCTTTTTTTTTTTTGGTTAAATTAGGTAAATTGAGAGACTTTTTTTAGAGAAAGAGGGAGATAACAATTTTAGAAGGAATAAAAATAAATAAACAATACTTATCTTTCTCTGTGTAACCCTAACCTCCCACTTCAAATTAGGTCGAACACCCATTGCCATTGGTCATCACAAAGCAGCTTGCAAGGAGGAGGTCGTCATGAGCAAGTCGTCGCTCATCACCAGAGTCATGGTCTTGTAGAGTAACTATAATGCCTCAACCCCTATGGGGCCCATCTAATGGAACCCTTAGTATAGTTGGGCCTTAAACTCGTTACTTATACATACTATCCTCTTTGTGCACCTTGTGGCCATTGGCAATTCTTTCACATCCCCCATAACTTGAACTCAAGGCCTTCCTCCTTATAAGGTTCTTAAGTCAAACATTTAGTACCAACATTTGACTTAAGAACCTTATAAAAAAGAAGGTCTTAGCTTCAAGTATTGGGGGATGCTAAAGAAATCTCTAAGGGCTACAAGGTGCTCATAGAGGACTGAATATATGAGTAATGAGTATAAGAGCCGATTATATTGAAAGTCCTACCAGGTAGGTCCCATGAGGAGGTCTTTTTCCTTATAAGGTTTTTAAGTCAAATGTTGATACCAATTGATCTTTACAATAACCTGTCGTTGGAGTCACACAGAGTAGGTAGCATAGAGGAAGTCGTCTTGGTCATCATCGTTGTGTATTGCAGAGAGAGAAAGACAGTCATATGTAGAGAGAACGACAACATTGAGAAGAAAAAGGGAGGGAAAAAGAAGAGAAAAAACCTAGGCCAGATTAACGGTATTTTGGTATGCACAACATCTTGAATATACCTAATATTTGCTCCTAACAGTTTTATAAATACGACATTTCCTACAATTTTTTTTACCTTTTGGGGTTGGAGGTATTGGGAGGCTAAATGACATTTTTTTCCCTGAACATAGTTGAGGTAAATAATACATTTTGAAATAATTATGATGAATAACATGTTTACAGTAAATTACCTTGTAAATACATTTCATAGATAAATCATTACTGCAAATATAATATTTCACCATAAATATTTTTAAATATATTATTCACCATAATATTTATAATATTTAAAAAAATGATGTAGCTGTTTTTACTTTTTTGGGGTGTAATTTTCATAAAAAAAAAGTATAGTAAATCATACTTTTATAAGTCTAATTGTGAGCAAATAGTATTTTTGAAAATATTTGTAATAAATAGTAAATTTGTAAGATAAAAACCCGATTTATAACCAGTAAAAAAATTTACTTCGTAAATTTTCTATTGCTACTATTTACTACAAATATTCTTAAAACCAATTATTTATTTCAATTATTCGGTGTAAAAATACAATTTACTTACATATGTATGTATAAGGGGTTATATTGGCCAGACCTTTGCCACGTCAGCGCCTCCTCCTTCTTCTTCTTCTTCTTTTTTAATTGCTTTTTTTTTTTTCATTGCTTTTCAAAGGGCGTCGTTTGGATTAAGTGAACTGTAAATGAAGGAAGTCCCTACCCTATTTTTATCTCATTTCCCCTTCACTACTACCAACGTTAAATAAAAAATAATAATTTACTTGGTAAAAAAATTTAGTAAATTTTCTATTACTTAATAAATTTTCTATTATTACTGTTTACTACAAATGTTTTTAAATGTGGCTAGTTACTTCAATTATTTAGTGCAAAAAAAGTTATTTACTTAACCCTTTGTTTTCTTCTTTTTCTTCGTTGTAGCTGAGATGAACGACTCTTTTGCCATGAAATAAAATCTTACCCTTCCCACCGGCCTTTATTGCTTTGTTAGATAATGCTATTCATTTTTTAATTTGGCACGTACATTACAATAATCTTAATTTTGTTAATAATTCCCAAATTTAAAACTGGATTTGAATGGATAAACAAAAAGATAATTGTTTCAAATTTAAAAATAAACAGAAAGTTTTCCCATCATTTTTGGATATTGATATGTCATTGAATTAGTATCATATATCATAATGAAATGTAAAACAATCTAGGTGTGCATCTCTTTATTTTCATATATGCACTATAGGCAAATAAAATCAATCTATATTTTATTTTTTTTCAGTACATGGTTAATTTGATTTTTTAAATTGTAGTACATATGTATATTTATCGTACCGAAATGACTATAATTATTAGTATCAAATCAATTGCGATTCATACAAGCAAAATCTTTTAATAGTTAATTAGGCCGAAGAAAGAACTTCGATTTAATTAGTGTATTTTGCTTTTATTCAAGACAGGGCTCTTTACTTATTTTCATTACAAAAAAAATGCATGGCTAGACATTTCATTTCTATTCCTAGAATTAAAAAAAATTAGAATTCTTAATTCTCTATGATGTCTATAGGATAAAAAGAACGAACAAATCATAATGATTTTCATCTCTATTTCAACCATCTTTTGCTCTTAAGGAATGAATTAATCAAAATTCTCTGTATCAACATGTACTATTTCTTGGTGCCTTTAATTAACTATGTGCTTACTTTTATGAACCAATGAAATACCTATAGTTTAATATATAATAAATTGTCCTTTATTTTCATATACAAACAAAGTGGTTCGATAAGTAATATTCCTTTTTCATCAATTTTATAAGGGTGAAATTTTTCTCAATCATTTGAAATTCCAGATCTATTTTTCCCCTTTGAATAGAGGCTGTAGTAATTTCTCTTAGGTTTATCGGTCTAAGCAAGAAACAATATACTTTGAAGTTATTGATTATTTTTTATTTAGAGAATTTCCCCATCTCAGTTGAAAAAGCAAATATTTTTTAAGTAAGAAATCAAACTCTGCTTCCATGTTGGTCTTGGATTGTTTTTTTCATCATTTAAATATCTCCAAAAATTGGGGTTATATTGTGGTAAAAAATTTGCAAGATCGACATTCTTTGAGTAAATTTTAGGTGGTTTAATACCTTTTTATTACCACTGTGTTCTACCATTGTCCTCTGCCTTTTTTTGATCTGTATCAATTCTTTTAGATAAATTTTCCAAATGCTCTTAGACAATACATATTTAACTTTAACCTAAAATTCTTAAAAAGAAGAGTGTTTTAATATTTATTAAAAGTTATATGTTTAAAACTTTCTTGTAGAAGAGATAAAACTAAAAGACATTACGACGTAAGCATTGTTTCTCAAATTGACCAGCATTCTTCTTTCCTACGTTGCTTTCAAATGCGTAGTGAATGACATGGTTTAAATTAAGTGAATAAAGGAAGGAACACACTATTCTATTTTTAAAGGCGAAATCACATACAAATAAGAATGAGTAACCTTTCTCTTAAACTTTTCTTTAATAATTTTATACATAAAATTTTATAAAAATTATATTATGTCTCTCTTAAAATTATCCTCCAACTTTTAAAATTATAACTTGCCTCCCTTAAACTTAACATCATCCTCTACCTTATTAACAAAGTCACACATCTATCTCGCCTCATCAGTTTATTTTCTCAAAAGGTTAGTTTTAAAAGGGATGATTTGATAAGTACGTCAGCCAAAAATTTTTTTTAGCAAATGATTTTTTTTTTTAGCATTAAAAAACTAGTTTTTTAAACATCAAAACAGTTTCAGTTTTTTTTTGTTTCCATGTTAGTTAATTCTTCTCTTCGATATAGTCTTTTTTCTTTTTTTTTTTTAAAATTGAAACAATTTCAATACTCAAAAAATAACTTTTTTTAATATAAAAAAAAGAGGTCATATATTCAATTTCAAATTTTCTGTAACTTTTTTCAAATTTTTCCGTTTTAAAAAATCCCCCGTTTTTCTTGCTCTGCCATTCCGTGCTTTCATTTCGCTTCCCCTCCCCTCCACCCCTTACCCCTTGGGCTTAAAAAAAAAAAAAAAAAAAAGTAAAAAAGAAAAAAAGGGCTTTCTGGTATTCTCCTTCCCTCCTCTCCTCTCACAACTCGTAAGAAGAGATGACGACTACTGTCAGTTCCTTCATGCCTTGCGTGTGATTTCTGAATGAATGTCTTCTTGAACCCGCAGAGCCGACCCGAATTTTGCGTTTCCTCACTGACCAACCCCTCCTCCATTTTTACTCTCTCTCTCCGTTTCGCCATTGCTGCTCTTTGATTTCTTCGCAAAACCCCAGGTGACTCTCTATGCTTTTCCATTTTGTTATTTTTTGTTTTTCAATCCTTCCTTCTAGGATCGGAAGCTAGTTTTATTTTTATTTTTATTTTTATTTTTTTTATTTTGGAGTAATTTTTACTGGCATTTTCAGCGGCGGTGGCTATTGTTGTGTTGTTCGTCTTTATTATTATTATTATTACCCGGATGAAGAATTAGGTCAGAGACTCGGAGTTGTGTAGTCTTCTTGAACTCGGTTTTGTGAAAAAAAAAAAAAAAAAAGATTAAGAGAGGGATTGCTGGGTTTTATCTTTCATGCTTTTTGCAGATTGCATTTTCGGTTTTGCTATTTGGTACCTGTTTGGTTGTTTCCATTTTTTCTTTTTCGTTTGTTTCATGGCTGAGAAACCGGCTTTTTTCTGTTTCTTAATTAGGATTGAAATGTAGGAATATGTGAATGAAATTGTGTCTTGCAAACGTGTTTGGCAATGGTATTTGGGAGATGTTTTGGAAATCTTAAAAAAAACAGGTGAAACTGTATTTTGGTTTCAGATACGAAAACATAAAATAAAGCGAGTGGGCTGGTATGGCTTTGGATGAGCAAGTGAAAATAAGCGGGAAAATCCTTTTGTTCTGTCCATTTTTGGTGTCTCAAAACTGGGTTTTTATCTTTTTTTTCTTTTCCCAATCCGTTTTACCGTATTCAAAGTCATGAAAATGAAAACAAGTCTTCTGCTTTTCTTCTTGAATTTTATCTGTAACTAAGGATAGATTTGTTTTATTTTTGTTTTTATTGGAATTGATATTTTGTACATTGAGAATGTAACATTGTCTTTAGTGCCTATGACTGTGTGCAAGCTCTTGCAGATAATAGGATCCTTGTTTTGTTTGATGCTGATTATGTTTACGGTTTTGTCTGTTTTTAGGGTTTCTAGCACTGATTGTTTTGGCTTGTGGGTTTCGGAGTTTGTATATGTTATGCTGCAAATAGAAGCATTTAGGACAACCACGTTGGTTAATGGTATCCACTCTGGTAGATAGGAAAAACTGATCATGGAAAATGGGGAGTGCTCTTTCCTTGTTAGTTCAACAAAGTATAAGAGGCGTAAAATTTCTGCTGTTCGTGATTTTCCAGTGGGTTGTGGACGACAAGCTCAACTGGTTGGCTTTAGAGCATCTGAAGATGTAGGCACAGCTTTAACCAATACATGTGAGAATTCAAGTTTTAAAGACGTAAGCAGTGATGGCTTAGAGAATGGAACTTCTGATATGTTGAGCGATTTGCGTCAGGTGGTTGCTGCTAATCTAACAGAGGATATTATTCCTAATCTGTTAGATCATAAATTTTTATTACCAGCAAGTGAGCCCAGTGCTGTTTCCAATGGCAATTGTTTGAAGAAGCGTGTCACCCGAAAGTATCCTCCTCGGAGGAGAGTTTCAGCCATCAGAGAATTTCCTCCATTCTGTGGAAGAAATGCTCCTCCTGTTGGTAGGGAGGAGTCTTTGGAAACCACAACAGAGGCAATGGAAGTTGATTTGAAGACAACAGGGGATACTCAAGATGGAGATTTGTACAGAAGTAAATTGAAAAGCAATAACTCCGAAGAAATTAGAGACACATTTCAACCTAGAGTGCCTGTGGAAGTGCTTGTTTCTCCAAGGAACAAAGCTTTTGGTGAAGACCAGACCATGGGTGACACACCCTTGACAGGAACTGTGAGGGTTGAAGTGAATCAAACTTTAGGGGATGTTCCACCAAAGGCATATTTGAAAGTGCTTACTTCTACGAAGAGCAAAAGCTGCAGTCAAGAGAAGTCCAGACCAGGAATGAATGACAAGAATGTCGATCTAAAGCAAGCAGTCGAGGATGTTCTAGGTGGAGATTCTTACACGAGTGAATTGGAAGGGAATGTTGCTGGAGTTATCAGGGACAAGTTTCAACCAGAATGTAATAAGAAAGCTATAGAAGACAATAATGGAATATCATCTGAGATGAAGGTGGATCAGGAAGAAAAAGAAAACTACAAAGAACCTCCATTTGAAGACAAGCTTTTCTGGTGGGACCATGAATTTGAGACAGTTGTCAGAAAAGACAATGACGATGTTGAAGGTTCAGAAGAACATGTGGGTAAGGAGATTGTTGTCTACTCGGAGGAAAAAAGTCCAAATGAAAAGCATTTGGTTGCATCTGGTTTTCAGAACCAGTTGCAAGTTGCAGATGTTCTGCGTTTGGAACTTGCACCAATCAGAGTGGTTGTGCATGGTTTGATGGCTCCATCAAATCCTTTGTGGCAGGAAATGAGTGCTCGCAAGTCTAAACTAGCTGCTGGTGTGAGTGGAAATAAAGAGAAGAAACTTGATGTTATTAGTCCGGTAGAATGGCAGAAGACTGAGACTACCGCCAGGAAAAAGGTTGATGGAAACATTGCAAAAGGAATGTCTCTAAAGAAGGTTTCCCTAGAAACTACTTCTCGAGGTCCTAGTCAGCCAGTTACTTGGGATAAAGAGAATTCTCCCCTACGTAATGATTATAAAGATCTTCATGTGGTTCCAGCGTCACATCGTAATGATGTCTTTGTTTTTCCTCTTTGTCCAGTTGATTCAAGCAATGAAGGTCAAGACAATAATGCCACCGTTGCCCGGCGTAAAGTAAGGGAGACATTGCGTCTCTACCAAGCTGTTTATAGGAAGTTGTTGCAGGAAGAAGAAGCTAAGTCGAAGGATGGAGGACAGGCTTCCAAGAGGATTGATTGGAAAGCTGCAAGTATGCTCAAAGAAAAAAAGAAATACATAAACACAGAAAAAATTCTTGGAGTCGTCCCCGGAGTTGAAGTTGGCGATGAGTTCCAGTACAGAGTGGAGCTTCATATTATTGGTCTCCATCGGCCAACACAAGGTGGAATAGATTACGTGAATGAAGGTGGGAAGGTCCTTGCGACAAGTATTGTTGCATCAGGGGGCTATGCTGATGAGTTAGATTATTCGGATGTCTTGATTTATACAGGCCAGGGAGGAAATGTTATGAATTCGGGTAAAGAACCTGAAGATCAGAAGCTAGAACGGGGAAACCTTGCTTTGAAGAATAGTATGCATGAAAAGAATGCAGTCAGGGTGATCCGAGGATGTGAGTTATCGGATGGGAAATCTGACGGGAAATCTAGGACATACGTGTATGACGGGCTTTATTTGGTAGAAAAGTTTTGGCAGGAGGTGGGGCCACATGGTAAGCTGGTTTTCAAGTTTCAGCTTGAGAGAATTCCTGGTCAGCCGGAGCTTGCATGGAAAGAAGTGAAGAAGTGTAAGAAATATAAGGTAAGAGAGGGCATCTGTGTAGATGATATCTCGAAAGGAAAGGAGGTAATTCCGATATGTGCAGTGAATACCATAGACGATGAGAAACCTCCACCATTTAAATACATAACCAGCCTGATATATCCTGATTGGTGCAAACCTACTCCTCCCAAGGGTTGCAACTGTACTACTCGATGCTCTGATTCTGTGAAATGCTCTTGTGCTGTCAAGAATGGAGGTGAAATCCCGTTTAACCATAATGGGGCCATCGTTGAAGTGAAGCCCCTTGTTCATGAGTGCGGCCCGTCTTGCAGGTGCCCTCCTACTTGTCATAACAGAGTAAGTCAGCATGGTATCAAATTTCAACTCGAAATTTTCAAGACCAAAGAAAGGGGATGGGGTGTGAGATCCCTAAACTTCATTCCTTCGGGTAGCTTTTTATGCGAATACCTAGGAGAGTTTCTTTCGGAGAAGGAAGCTGACGCAAGAACCGGCAATGACGAATACCTCTTTGATATCGGAAACAACTACAACGACAATACTCTCTGGGATGGTCTTTCAACTGTCATGCCTGGTGCAGTGTCCACTACTGATGAAGTTGTGGAGGACGCTGAAGGCTTCACCATCGACGCAGCTAAGTATGGCAACGTAGGGAGATTTATCAACCACAGTTGCACCCCAAATCTTTACGCACAAAACGTCCTGTATGATCATGAGGACAAGAGAATTCCTCACATAATGCTTTTCGCGGCCGAGAACATTCGTCCTCTGGAAGAGCTGACTTATCACTACAATTATGTGGTGGATCAAGTTCGTGATTCAAATGGAAATATAAAGAAGAAGAGTTGCTTTTGTGGTTCTCATGAGTGCACTGGGAGATTGTACTGAGCAGACTAGATTGGAAGTTTGGATTATTGGTTAGAAAAAAGGTGATTCAAGCGAGAAATTTTTTGTCAAGCCATTGCTTAGTTTTGAAATGAAATCACTTAGACAGGTCTGCAAAGAGAATTTTATTATTATTATTATTTTTTTATATTTTTTTTAAGATGCGTGTTGTATATTCCCAAGTTATGCTTTTAGGCTTAAGAGTTGTACATTCCCTTGAAACAGAAGGCAACAGCAATTGTAATTTTCTTTCTCGTTGTCTTGACAGAGGAATTTTTATTTTTTTGGTGGGCATTTTGACTTCCTATTTGTAGGTTATGATGGCAAAGCATGTAATATGTCCTCTGTATTAGCCTTAATCTTCCCTCGGAAAAAAAAAAAAAAAAAAATATATATATATATATATATATATAGCCTTCATCTACTTGTGTCTCTTTTTAATATTGCTTTTGTTATTGATTGAAACAAGGGGATAGCTAATATGGAGAATTCTTATACTTTTAGAAGAATTATCCTGTCTTATTTTGGCATTGATGAACCATTAAACTATCATTTTATTTTGCAACTCCTCAAGGCCTGACCTTTTCTTTATCCTCTTAAAAAGGGGATCAGTGTTATTTATTTATTTTTTTTTAAAAAAAATTCTCTCTCTCTTATAAGTGTAAGAGTAATATGCTAACTTCATATCTGGCGTTGTATTTATTTATCTATTCCTTTTGTTTTTGTTTTTTAAAAATAAGGGCCTTGTTTATTAATGTGTGTTTGAGAGAGCCATAATGCAAAGCTCTTACATGTTATGATATAAAGTTACATGTTATAGTAAAAGTAAAAATTTGTTACAGTGTATAGCTTTTATATACTGCAATGTGCAGTTTCAACAACTTTCCTAAATACTGTATTATTAGCCGCCCTTATGACAAACGAACGTGTTTTTAGTGGAGTTTCATCGATCCCACATTCTGAAGCAAAAGGTTGCTGAGATGCTTAATGACTAAATAAAAGTGTTTAAACACAGGGTAATAAATGTAGAAATAGTCCATAGCAGTTTTTGGTGTGTGTATATATATATATCACACGACATAAAATTGAGTGTTTTTTATTTTTCGGGTTCATGTATCACATACACATAATCTCTCTCTGTTAAAGTACACACAATTCAGTATTGTGCAAAATGACCGAATCATACATTATTTTTATTTTTTGAAGATCAAGCAACTGGCTTAGTTGTTGCTGACTTGGAATAGCTAGTAAACGTTTCATTATACTAGAGCTTCTCATGGAATTTCTTTATTAAGCCAAACAATAGAGACCACTTTTAAACAGGACTCAGCGTGACTCAAACCATCAACCTATAATGATGGAAGAGGGACTTATAACCAACTGAGCTACCCTCACTCGTCCGTACAACATTTATTCTGGTACAATGTCACCAAATCCAAATTCCAAAGTACAAAATCCCATCACTTATATTGAGCAACACAAACTGGACCTACACCTATGCCAACTCGGCATGCAAATACTAGTACTATTTTCTAATTAAACACCAACCCACCTAATTAAAAGAAATATTAATTATACTAAAAAAGTAAATCATAACTTTACTTCTTTGTGATCCATTCATGAGTAAAGATGAGATGTGGTAGAGCTCAGAAGTAAACAACATATTTAGAAAGAAACGACATCTAATTTAATCAGAGAGCTGAACTTTGGAGTCATAAACAGCCCCAACTTCCCAATTCTCAGGGATGGCATTGGTTGACTGCACCCAATAAGTGTTCCCTGCGCTGCTTGTGGCTTGGAACCTCAAGGTGATTGAGCCTGCTGGTGGGTTAGCCATGTCCCAAACTGCCCCATAAGCTCTACGCATTGGAACCCATTCCTTGCAATCCTCCTGCAGGTCAATTAACAAAAAAAAAAAAAAAAAAAAATCATTGACCCATCAATCAATTTGGTCCAATAATGTCATTACAAGTGTATGTTAATAAGAAACCATATATCGACCCACTTGTCCAAACGAACCTCTAGTACTGTTATTCTCGTATAATTTCTTCAGATGTATCATGCTAACCGTTGGATAATAATTATAATAAAATTATTTCAAACACTGTTGGTTTTGTCTTTTTATTATTGTTTAGTTGTTGAGATTTGGGTTATATGATTGATATCTCACAGAAATTTGTTTCTTTTGACATATATCTCAACTCTCCATTTATGCATATTTCACGTGAAATTGATCCTACGTTAAGTTTTCAAGTAACAATCGCTAAATTGGCCCTACTGGTTCAAAAGCATTTTTGACAGCTATATTTTTTTGTTATATGATATGTTTTGAGATATGTAATATTAATATATAGTGGCAATACATAATGTCCACATGAAAATTATACAGTGGTAGCATGCTGTATAGCTTCGTACTGTCACATTTTAACTGATTTCTGCATGAATAAAAATCCACTTTATATCAATATATGTTTAGTGAGATCTATACACCTGGACACCACTATACCATTTTCCATAATGCGTCATATTATATACTGGAGTATATACATATATATATATATAAAATATATGGCATTATATATATATATATATATTAGTTTTTTTATGGTCCTCCTGTAAAATATCGCTTTGTCGTAATATATAAAAGTAAAAAACATAAGATGATGTTTGTAAAATACAACATTAATATTAGAGAGACGTTACTTGATTATCATTAAAGTATAGTTTTAGATGTTAATGCAACGTTAAATTTAAAGCAGTGTAATATATTTTTTGTTACATTCTTTAATATAAATTTCTTGATATTAATGCTTTTCTAATATTGATGTTACGTCAATGATAATTATGTCACATTTTTTTATCTATAGATGTTACGTTAATCCTTGCAGAGGACTGTAGAAAACCCCATGTATGTATGTATGTATGTATGTATGTATGGTACCTGCCACAACTCAACGCATGTGATGTCGTTTTGGCCAGCAACATATGTGACGATGAGAGCCAAGTAGCTAGGGTACTTGCTATGCTGATGGACCTTGTACATGACATTGTAACCAGAGTATTGGCAGGAAATCCTTTTGTATTCCACATCAACCACCCCATGAGCAAACAACTCGGCGGCTACATTGGGAAGTGCCAGCTTTGAATATGCACGTGGGCTGAGGATGAAGTCTGTGTGGTCTCCTTCACCATAGTCAGTCACCACTATGTTCACCCCATCATAGTCGCATAGTTGAGGGTTTGTGCACCTAACCTAAATCATTAGCAAAAGTAAAGAATATATATATTTAAACACAATTTGAATACTTTGGTGGAGAACTTTTATGCTTTTTAATATTGTTAGTGCAATATGATTATAGCTCTTGATATTTAAATGATATGTATTTAGGGTTACTTTTGTTGTAATCAATATTAGTTGTATAGATGATGCATGCCACTTATAAACATGCAGCTCTCTTTTTGACACATTATATTGTATCGTATTATATTTTTTAAATACAATACGAGTTTAAATCTACGTCTTTTTTATATTGTATTGATGCCATGCAATAATATAATATAATATCGTGTATAGCATGAGAAGTAAGTAAAAATACACACACACCTGATAACATGCGCCGCAGCCAGATCCGTTCCTATAGAGCCTGGAGACTCCTGAGACTCTGCCATCATTCACCGTCCTTCCGAATTCACCATACCCGCAAGCTCCACCTAAATCGACATTATTTTAGGAGTTATTATTGTGTAGCAGTTTTTGTTAAAATAGAAACGTCATGGTAATATATATATAAAAAGCAAATGGGGTAAAAGTAAAACTAGTAGCGTGTAATGTAGAAGAATATTTGGACATACGTGGAGTCCCATAGCAGTCAGGGCTACCATAATAGGTTGCTCTAGAGGGTGCAAACTGAGAGGTACAAACTGCAGGGAAGATCACCATAAGACCAAGCAAAATAAACATTTTCTTCTCATTTGCAAGCCCCATTTTTTTCTTTGAATTAATGACAAACTTTTCAACACAAAATGAAAGGGAAACTAATAAGAGACAAGGATATATGAAACGAGAAGGTAATTGTGATGGCAAAAGAAAGCAAGATATCATGTATTTATAGTAGAGAGACCTGGTGGTGGCTGGCTTTGCCAAGCAGCCAACTTTTTTCGTCCACTAACTGGGATCGATAGTAGTACTACAGAAAACTTGAAAAAAGGTTTTTAAAAGATTAGATCGATGAGGTGTACGTGCACTTTGTAGACCTGATTTGACTCCCTTGTGACTGTTTCATAACAATTATTATAAAAGAGATATTATATTTCTCTTTTTTTTTTTTTTTTTCTAGTTTTGAAACGTGTCGCCTAACTTTTGCCACTTTTTTTCTCACTTTTTGCCGTCTCTCTGTACCTGCAGCTAAGTTTTAATAACATAATTCTAAATGGTGATCATTACATTTAAGACTCGGTTTCTATTTTTTTTCCCTCCATTTGTTGCCCGTTTTGGACTAACAAGTCTAGATATGGTAGAACATTTTTGCTACTTCATTCAAAAATTAGTTGTATATAGATATGATACTCCCAAGTGTTACCTATTTTTTCTTTGTTTAGTTACATCGTTTTAATTATATAGTTTCAACTGTTATATTATAAAGATCTTATATGTTACAACGTAAAAAAAAAATATGTTATAGTGTAAAGCTTTCACATGCTACAATAAGTTCGTTTTAACTTCCAATTGCGTTGTCAAATACACTTTTCATATGAGAGATTGCAATCACATTTTGTAATTTTAACAAACTTGTATTGCACATTTTTTGTCATAAAATTTAGTTTAATCGCGTTCTTGGGCTATCATAAAAGAAGCTAATCATGAACACTTATCATTTACAAGTTGCCCTAGAACACCTTTGGCTTTGAAGAGTTTGGGAGTCCTTTATTCGCTTCTTAAGTGTCGTCACATTATTTTGAAGAGAATTCGATCATAGGATTAAAAAAAAAACCTGAATTAATTATAGTTTGATAGTTGATAATTATGCTTATATTATAAAACAAATGCCTCAAAATTCTAATTGTTTTAAAATCAGCACAAGACAATTAGAAATTCAAAAAACTTCTCATTTTAAAATCTTGGAGTACAGTGAAAACCATCCAATCTAAATCTTTTCTTCATTGAATGAATTTGATAGTGTGGATTTGACTTGACTAACATTCTGTAATCCCTCTCTAACTAAACAAGGATAAATATCTCATATCACTACAATCAGAGTTGAATTAAATATCCAAAACCGTGTCCTCATTAACGGGTCTATGTCAATTTCGAACCGCCATTAAAAATTGTATCAAATCTCCAAAAAAAAAAAAAGCAACCTTTTTTTTAAAGGATATACATATGTGCTATTAAGTTATAAACCAAGGGGAAAATCTCATTGGTTTAGTGGATCAACACATCAAAGATACGGTCTTATGCATAAAATAATTGAATTAATATTAGACCCACCAAGCCCATTATTGTGTTTGGTTGCAATGCACTAAAAGGAGTCTAGGTAATAAAAGCGTAGGGATCTTTCGTGTCAAATTTCGGATTAGGTTTAGGAGTTAGGGGTTTGAGCACTAAAAAATCTTTCTATGACAAGTTCAATTTGAACTTCTTCATGAGTGTGGTACCAAGTTGCAACCAATCCAAAAAGCTATAAAGAGTTGGTTCCAATTTTGTCCCCTTGATCTATCAAATGTCCCCATTTAGCTCTTCTATTGCGACAGCGTAAAACACTTGAAGGAACCAATCACGTGACTCATACATGTTTGATTAATAAAGGATAGTTTAGACAAATCAGTCACACTTAAATAAAATTAAAGATCAAAAAGAAAAGAAAAGGTGGTACTTTCTTCACAAAACCTTGTTGACTAATAATTTGTGTAAAATAACTTTCATTAACTAGGCACGCAAGAGTATTGAAGAGAAAAGAAAAAAATGCTCTTTTCCCCACACAATCTTAATGGCTAAGAAGGTATGCGAGGTTTAAATTTATTTAAAATTATTTGATAGGCGCGATTTGTTTGAAACACATTTCATCAATTTAATAATGTGAGAATAATATGTTTAATTTTGTTGATTTTTTAAACGATTTAGTTACTGAATATGTTGTGACTTTATGATGATAAGAGGTGCGATTTGCAAAATTTTAAAAACTCAGGGGCCAAACGAAGATTAAGAGATAATTAGGGGCCAAACTCCAAATTAACCCAAATGCAATAGAGCATAAAGGCTGTGAAGGAGGGTGTTTCCTTTTTAATAAATTTAGTGACGGCATATGAGGATATTATGACATGTGTAAACAATGTATGCAGAAGGTGCACAAAAACGAATGTTCTATCAGATTCCAACATTTAAAAAAAAAAAAAGATGGGAATTGGGGTAGGTGACTCTCAATGCCTGCCGTCCATTTGGTTGCAGTCCAAGTACTTTGTACTTATATGAGGGATGGTATTTGTGAGATAGCAACAAAAGCATACGTGCTCATTTACTGATTATTGTAACATTTCGTTAACTTAAAATTTAAACAAAAAAGCCCGAAAAAACATTGTTCTTATTCAGAATTCATAAGGCCCAATTGTTTTATACGTTGTCAGGATTTTTTGGATTTAAATATGAGTTAACGAGACAATTGACTCAATTACGTTTATTGAATTAAAATATAACTTTGATTTATAAAAATTCTACAATGTCTCATAATGATATCATTAAAATTATTTATATGTAATTATATAGTACAATATGTAATATCATTAAAATAATTATTATACATTTTTAAGATATTTTAAATATTGTGTTAGATTTTAATTTCATGACAATAATTAGATACGTATTGTAATTTTTTCTTTAAATATTTGAATTGGGCTTGGATGTGTGTTTGGTTGCATTAATATTTGAATATAAAATTCAAGTTTTTGTTCCCTCTAAATTCACAATATTTGAATCCAAATACAAATCAATACTATATTACCTTTTTTTAGATTTTTTCTCTTATTGTTGAGGAAAAAATATCATTTCTTTGTTTATATCTGATTGAGATAATTCTTCTTTCATTGTGTTCATATGAAGAGAGAAACAAATCAAAATCCATGTTGTATATTTTTTAATACCATAAATATTAAAATTTTGTTAGATTTATAAAAAAATAAAAAATGTTTGTCACTATTTATCCAAAACATAAATTTTGATTTTATTCTCTTTTCAAATTAACACTTTAATTACAAATTCAAATGTTAATTTAGATAACAATTCAAATCACACAACTTAAATCAAAATATTCGAATCAACACAATTTAAATACACAATATCACACAACTCAACAAAATATTCGAATCAACACAATTCGAATATTCGCATTTAAATTCAAGAGATTTTGAGTATCTTTAAAGTCCTTAGAAATTTTCCTAGTTTTATCCATGCAATCTTGGGGAAAATATTTGGCTAGGAATTTGAACAAATTATCTTTTCTAGAACCAATTCAAAAGGATTAATACAAAAACTAACCCAACTATTAATTCTTTTCCTTCTGTTTTTCACACAACGGTTGAAAGAAAAATTCAAGTCAATAGCAACAGGGATACAATGGCATTCTTAAAATCCTGAGCCAGATGGTAGATACAGGTTAAGGTCCTCACTGGCTGATGGGGTTCCCAATTGGATGTACTGCGATAACTCTCCATTGTTGCTACCCGGTATCGGTGCTCAGATATTTTTCCATGCTTGGTGCAACTCTTTTTCCGCTACTTTAGATGCTCACATTGCACAGAGTTTAATCTGATAAAGTTGGTAATAAATAGTTAGCTTGAGAGCACCAGGCTAATAAAGAATTACAAATCATATAATACCTTTTATAATCTAAGCCCATGTTTAGTAATCACTATTCAAACCGTTTTTGCTAATCACTATTCAAACCGTTTTTGCTAATGTTTTTCCTCACAAAATTTAAAAGAAAAAAAAAAAAAGGTTCCAACCATGCCAAACAGGCTACAAATTAAGTCTGTAAAGGAAAAATATATATGGTCATTAAATTTTCTTCCCATTGCCGGTTGGACAGCACACGCAAATTGGTTTTGCATGGGACCTCAAGGAACAGGAATTTTTGACTTTATAAGCTAAGCTTCTAGATCATCCATGGTTTAGTTTCTGCTGTAACTTGCATAGGTTATGAACAATTTAAACTCACTAAATAGTAAAGACATAGCTAAGCTCTTCAATCTGATTATGTGACAATTGCAGGAAAGAGTCCCCAACTTAAAAAGTGACCACTACTAAAACGATATATAAACCATGACATCACTCTCCAAAATGGGTCATAACCACTTGAAAAAAATAATGGAAGACACTCTCTCGCCAAGGGACTAAAGCACTGGTCCTTTTTGTCAACATTTTTTTTAGTTCCTTGAGTCCCTCTCTTACACTTGTAAATTTGGATGAGAAGAAAAGGGTGAAAGGTCATGCCATGGGGACAAAACCATAACTGTCAAGCAACAAAAGGACTCACCAACCAACAATGCCTCTTCAGTCACTGTCACTTCCAAATCAAGAAGTCATAACAGAACAATAAAAAAAGGCCAATTCAATAGCACCTTTAGCTAGCTCCTCACCAGGTGTCTCCCTGCCGAATCTTCTGGGGAGTGGGAGAAAGCATTATTGGGAAAGGGACTCGATTCCTTTCCAGAATCCCCCGGATCTCAATTCAACACTACTTTTGGAAATTGAAAAGAAAATGCTGTTCTTGTAGGTATTTTTATATTAGAAAGATAAAAGAGACAACCACACAATCAATCCTGAACAAGCCTCTTCAATTCAATCACTTGCCAATTACAGTGTGGACATCAATGCCAATAAGGTGGCTTCATTGTTGAAATTGAAAGCAGCGGTGATTACAAGCACTGGTTGTAAATTTGTAATGCTTAAGAGTGAAAAGGCAATTAATAATCCTGTCATAATTGTACAGTAACTTGTAGTTGGCTATTTACCTGGACGTTACTCAAAGTAATGTTGCAAGTCGTCCTACATCAAATAAGTTGTGCTTTTTTCAGGTCAGAGACAACTCCTCTATCTTCAGGACTTCTCCCGGTATACACTACCTGCAGAAAGTCAACAGCATGGTCATTTACGATGGCAGAAGACTAGGGTACTGTTTGGTGACTTCTTCAACTGTTCATTCGGATACCTTGTCTATGATGCCATATTCAACTGCCTCACTGGGACTAAAGTATTTTGGACGCCGGATGTCAGCTTCAATTTGCTCGGTAGAATTTCCAGTATGCTTGGCAAGGAGGTTGACCTTGAGAAAGAATAAAAATAAGCGATAATGATACGTTAGATAGGATGCAGCTATTCTTTTGTAAAGTATAGAAATTTTGCACAAAAGCCAACAAATTATTGGACACACTACAATGATAATATCAACCATGACTCAATTCTCCAGAATAATTGAACTTAGATGGAACCAAAATAATTGTCATCATGTGCCAGCAACATAATCCTGCCCAGTGATAAAACTTTTTTTTTTTTTCAATCCTTCGTTAAATAACAAAGTTCCTAAGAGTGGTCCTACTTGATTGATTCTAGAAAGAGGCAAGACACAAAACAAAAGTGAAAACTTGTTAAATTTTTGGGATCATGAAAACACCTAGCTGAAAATGAACTTCTAATCCTGACTAAAATTATTCAAAAAGATTCACACAAATTACATGCAGGAGAATTTCCAAGCATCTACTGAGCATGAAATTTAGAATGGGAAGAGTTTTCCTAGAGTTGTTAATCTTACCAATTCTGCCTTCACGTTCTTTACCTCCTTTCTTGCAAGGTCTACGTCGGTTGCTTGACCTTGAAACCTTGCAATTGGCTGCATTAGTAAGAAGTATTAAATTTTCAAGTTTGGCCATAATATATGTAGACTTGCATTTTCATATCAGAAATAGGACTTGCAGTAAAAAGTATGAAAGCAATAAGATGACACAAATTAGAAAGAACTAAGAGCCATGGGTCAAGAGAAAACCTGCTTCATCATAATTGTAGATGAGGGCAATGCAGAACGGTTTCCCTTTGCACCAGCAGCCAAAAGTAAGGCTGCTTCTCCCCAAGCATTACCAACACACAGAGTAAATATTGGTGGCTTCACATACCTGATGCAGAGGAGAATTAATTTTATTTTAAGCACACAGTAACAGATACTCCCCAAATTCTTTAATGTCTGCTCAATTATTAGATAACTAACACCAAGACGTGTTAACAAGAGCATAACGATTAATCACCCCATAACATCGTAGGCAGCAAAAGCTTCAGTCTCATAACCCAACTTCTCACCACCCTGTAAAGTGAGGAAGAAAAAAAATGGTTATTTAAGTCGTACAATGGACAAACGAAGCAAACTTTACAAGTTTGGTTAACTAACTGCCTTTAAAGAAAACAAAAGAGTTGTCGTTTAAGTAGAAGCTCAGCATCACAAAGCAAGCACATCTAAAGCTCACTGACATGCCTACAAGCTGGTAATACTCCAACCAGACCATCTCTCTGAAGGTAGATTTTTTACCACGCCCAAGGTCAAAACTAAAACTGGATGTTCACCTTGGCCAAGTTCTTTCCCTCCTCAAAATTCTACGAGAGCTGCATGCAAAAATAATGTGATAGAAACAAAGAACAAAAACACGTAGAGAATTTACGTAGAAACCCAAAAGGGGAAAAAAAACCAAGGACAGAGAAGAAGAAAATCACTAAACTCGTGAAGATTACAATGGAGGCGTTAGGGAGGCTCAAAATTAGCTAATAATAAAACTCTAACGCAATACATCACATATATATATAGGTATAGACAAAACCCTATTGGTTCAAAAACATAAATTAAACGGCCCAAAAACAACGGTCTGTACCGCAGGGGCGGCCTCCACCCCCGACGAGATCAGTACGGTGGGCTACGGCCCGATCCCTCCGCAGTTCTCATGAAAAATCTCACATTTGTTTTTCACCACAATTTGTCGCACCGCGAGCTTTTTGGGTCGTGTCAAACTGAATTTGAATTATTATACGCTAACAAGAGCTATGTTTAGAACCCTACAAAACTGACAGGAAAAACCAAAATTTTTTCTGATAGAAATTAGGGATGGAAAATCAAAGGCATTCATATAAGATGTGATATTGGCATATAGCTCAAGAATCATCTAAGCGATCCAATTATTTTCAATAATACAACGCGTATACTGACTAGACATGCAAAAAGTTTGTATAATCAAGTTATCCAAAGCAATTAACAGAGAATAAAAGACACTGCTAACCTTTGTTGTTCCAGTAGAATTTATGTACAGGTAGATAGGCTTCTCAGCATCTTCGTACTGAAGGTACAGAAATTCCGCTAATATCAGCTCTGTGACTGAAGGAACAAGAGACATGCCCAAGTATACAATTCGATTTTTATACAACTACGATGCTAAGTCTGGGGGAGGTTGCTCCCATGCACTTCCCTTTGTAAATGGAATAACCTGCAGAATGCACAAAATGAAGTATGATAAAGGATGAAGTTTATCTACAAACATTCTTGGAATACAATGTTGAAGTTAATTACAACGTCGTACAGAAAAAGAAAGAAAAAAACCCATTGACATCTCAATTGTTGTGGAAAATACACATAATGGAATTTGTTTAAGACTCACAATGGAGGAGCTGAGATCTGCTTCTCATAAAAAGCTCTAACATCAACTCGACGAATGATACCACGCTAAGCCATAACATTTTAAATTACCACGTCAACTATATGAATGTCGTATCGATGCCCATAATTTCTCCATTCAAAAATGTCCTTAACCCGCCTCACATTCTTTACAAAGTCAAAAAAAAAAAAAAAAAAGGAACAACAGCAGACAACAACTATTGGCCATAGAGTGTAATATCCCAAATGAAATCAAGTACATATGAAAACTCTTCAGTACCCTTAACTTGTTTTTATCATGGGAATGTACTCTCAGTTCTTTGAAGCTCCAATTAACAAAGGGAAATTTGGGTCTCCAGAAATGAAACTTATTAAAAGTTTAACCTTCACAATTAAAAATGAGACTGCAAACATAAAGACCCAAATTTGCCAAATTATTAGCACACTCATTTCCATGTCAACCATTCTCCTTTCAATTTCATATCAATCCTCAAATTCAAGCTTATATCTTCTCAGCTCCAGTGGTAAGTTTTTCTAATATCGAACTTCCCAAACACAATAAATATTTAAAAAATTAACCACAAATGTAAAACTCCTTAAAAATTAAGCGATTTACAAGCTTTAGTTATCCAAAAAAACTAAACCTCATAAGAAATTGGGAACCCTGGAAATTAAAAATAGAAATTCCACGCAAAACAGGGAAAACAAAAGAAACTTGCCAGAGAAAATGCAATTGAAGTACCATAGTGACGACGCCTCGTTTGGGCTTGGAGCTGCGAAACGACGCCGGATTGAGAGAGGATAGACGGAGGTTCTGGCCGGAGAATTCGGCGGAGAGGCTGCCGGCGGCGAAGGGAGAGAGAAAGTTGGAGGAGAGAGAAGCTCGGAGAGCGGGAGAGGACGACGTCGTTTGAGCACGGATACGAGGAGCAATAGGCGTTCGGGAATGGGCGGTGGCGGGCGGTGCTAACATGCGCCTGTGAAGCGCGAAGCTTGAGGCTGTGGTGGCGACGACCTCCATAGCCGAGGGCTGAGCTGCTGCTGTTGAACTGTGACGGAACGGAGAATGTGAGAAGGAAGGAGAGACTTCTATGGAAGAAGAAGAAGAAGAAGAAGAAGAAAAAGAAAGATGAAGACATCGAACGCAAGGAAAATTTGTGAGGAATTTGGTTTGGAAAGAACGATGCGTCGTTCTGTTGGAAAGTTGCGTGTTGATGTCGTTTGTGTGTTGAATGTTTTGTTGATTGTCGTTTAAAAGTTTATTGGGTCGTTTAATTCTAAGAAACCAAAAGCTACATGTCGTTTTATCAGCAAAGTGTCCTAATACTTGTGACGTTATTTGTTGCTTATATTTTAGGTTCTTGCGGATCTGTGTTAATATTATATTTAACATAAAATGACATACTTTATATCTTGTTGTATGGTGTAGCGTGATATTATTTCGATGTTATAAATATCTTTTGACATAAGTAATTCTCAAGTAATTTAGAAGGGTAATGTGTATTTTTATAGAAAAAAGAGTTACGTGATCAGTCACATGCACAAATCTGTTAGAAATTTGACAGAAAGGTGTTTGTTGCTCTTGATTAAGAAGTTTAGGGAGCGTTTCACTATGATTAATAGGACATGGACTAAACTATCAACTACTAAATAGTTTACGGATTAGTTGTGCCAATCACCCTAAACAAATATTACATGTTCACATTCAACACCAAAACTAGCGCCTTATTTAAAAGTCATTTTTCCACCTAAATGTGAAACTTTAGTATTAATATACTAATTGGCATTGCATCAGATATAAATCATAATCTTAGGTATTGCTTTGGTTCAAGTTTATATGACACGTCCTTTTTGTTTAACAGTTTGCGTTGAATGATTCGCAAACTGCAGAATTCTAATCCAAGTAAAAGGAAAGACATATCGCTCTCTTGATCTTGTTGCCATTTGAGTTGAAAAACAAATGTTGTTGGATGATTAGGAGTTTATTATGAGTTTTCTTATCGCTCTTCGAGTGTAAAAGGTTTGCTTATAGTTGAGTTGTTCTCTAAAGTCAAGTAACAAGTTTCATTTTCTATTGTTTTCCTCTTTGGTTTAAGTTCAAATGACATGTAGTTCTTTTTTTTTTTTTTTTGATTTGTTGTCGTTTAGTCTTTATGTAGTTTCTCATTTGGTTGTTCTGTTCTGCTTCATTTTTATTTCTGATTTTTGCTTAGTTAGTTCGCGTTTATTAATATTGTTTTTATGTTTGTTCTGGTTTTCATTTTGTGGTCATTTTCCCGATTTGTTTTCGTTTAGTATTTATTGTAGTTTTACATTTTAGTCATTTGTTTGTTCTTTTATGCTTTTGCTTATTTGGATCTCGTTTATTAATATTGGGATCGTTTGTCTAGAGTGCTAAGGAGTATATTGTTCATTGCGGCTCAGGAAGGTATGACACTCACAGATTTTTTGGGGCTTTTGATAGGGTGTTTGGGAGAGCCGTTGGAACTGAAAATATTGATTTAAAAACTATAGAATATAAAAGTTTTACACTGCTTATTGGCTCCAACTGACATGCTAAACAAGTTTTTAGATTAACCCCCTGTTTGGCTGAGTGGTGGGAACCAAACTCAGTTATAAACAGTGTAAAGTTCTCATATGCTACAGTAACAATAAAAAAAATTGTTATAGTATAAAACTCTCACATGCTACAGTAAAAGTGGTTCTAACCACTGATTTCCACCACTCTTTCAAATACCCTATAAGATCTTGAGATGGATACACTTAATGTGGTTCGGTTATTAATGAAGCTCCATTATGAGCTCTAGCAGCAGACATCGCTTATGAGCTTATGAGATTAATCTATTAGTTGGTGTTTCTTATGGTCATAGTGGCTCTTTTTGTTACGTTATCATGATACAAATTTTGGGTTGTTTGGTAGTGTTTTTAAAATGGATGAAAATAACTTTGTATTAAAAATTGCAAATTTTTTAAGAATGGTGTTGAAAGTATGTTTGAAATTTTTGCAAAGCGTGTAAAAATATTTTCAAAAATTATTAAAACAAAACTAAAAGGGCCTTTATATTCTACTATCTAGCAAGTTATGCTTTATGCTGTCTTTTTCATTTTGTTGGACTGATGCTATTCTACCTTGTATCTTATTTGTTTCTTTATTATTTTTTAGAATGTTTGTAAACTTCATTATGACTTTTATTCTTTTTGATTGGTCTTTTGAACTTAATTTTACATAACTTTAATTTTGAAACCGCTTTTCGTAAATCGTGATATTGTTAAAGTTACGTACTGATGAATACAAGAAATAAGTAGTGAAATCTATTCATTTTAAGATTCTTATCATTGAATTGAAAGATTTAAGTTATGTGATGAACACGTGTGTTTTGAGATGGATATCTTAATATTAAGATTCTGATAACCTTGAATTTGGTGATTTTTTTTGTCTAAAAGGAGCAACTCTTGGGAATGAAAGGTTGCAAACCTAGAAGTTGAACTAACGATGAGTGTGTTTAATAATTTAGTTTCAGTTTATTAATTTTAATTATTATAATATAAAATTTTTATATATAAAAATACGTTAAAATATAAAATTTTTAAATATTATAATATTTTAGCTCGAATTTATTAATCTAAATACGCTCTCAAAGCTCTAACACAACTTGTTTGATCATATCGGGTTATGTTGGTCAAGCATGAAAATTGACCCCGATTTCCCTCCAATTACATCTTGCTGCCACTTGTCCTCGGCTGGGGCCCATCCCTTCTTGAGTAATGAGACAGTTACTCTGTCCAGTTGACTAGTGTTGTGCTTTGCCAAAGAAATACAGAGGGAGGGAACTTGTGAAAGCCAAGTACAATGTAAAAATAAAAAGGAGACCTTCTTAAAAATAATAAAAAGGAGATTTCTCCTGTGCCGGTGAAAAAGTATACGGTGTTTGTTGGTCAACTATAAGAACTTGGAAAAAGGTCATTGTTGATGACGTGTAACGTTTAAAAAACATAACTCTATTGGTAGGAGGCTCGACGGACTCTAAAATAAAAGGTATTTTTGTCTATCTAGGCTATAAGTTGAATTTCATTTTGATTGTTTTAAAATGTTATGGAACATGTCCCTTCCATTATTTCAAACTATTCATTTTATCCATTAGAAACGAATTTAAGAATCACGGCTTAACATGTATAACTATTAAATTAACACTAACTTAAACCTCACGGTGTCTTTATTGATCAAGATTTTAAAAGGGATAATGGAAGGGCTAATTTGAAACACGTCTTTTTTTTTTTTTTTTTTTTTTTTTTTGATCTTCTCGTCCTTGGGCTGCAAGTCATGTGCCGAATGGCCCACACCTGCAAATTAAAGTCAGACATTTTGCCAAATGCCTGAAATTTCTCCTGGAAAAACCAAACACTAAAAACTTCATTTTTCCTTTATTTGTTTAGGAGGGAAGATAAAAGCGAAAAAGAAACACACGCTATAGAATTAATTAAAGAATCAACTAATAATTTTTTTTGGCTGTTAATTAAAGATCAATAATCCATTCCAAAAAAAAAAAAAGAGAGAGAAAGAGAGATTGTCAATGAATACATTGAGTAGTTGCTAGGGAAGAATAAAAAGACTTTCTAGTTTCTAGTCACGCATTACAAAGATAACTAAACACATAATCATGATCCAGAAACTTAAATCACATGTCATTATCACAAAAAGGAAATAGCCAAAATCTCAGCGGGTTGATGTATTTCTTTTTATAATATCCCATAATTAAGTTAAATTATTGCTAAGCAAATATTTTTCAAATTGAAAAATTCAAACCCATTAAACACTCTCTCTTTCTTTATTCCAAGTGGTAAAAGGAAATTCCATCTCTCATAGTCTCTCCAATATAAGAGATTAAAGCCAGAATCCATTCACATTCATTAAATCATTAGTCCTTGGAAGCTTCTTTGCTTTCTGGGTCTTTACACTTTTTTAACGTTAGTGGTCCTTTTTGGTGTGCTAGAGTTGGGGTAAGACCAAGACTTTATTCGTTTACTCAAAAATTAATAATTTGATTTAATTTCAAATTTGACCTGCGAAAAAAATTAGTGTTTCTCACTTTGCTTCCTCAATTCTACGACTCAAAATAACATAAATACTGCCCTCGAGCTTATCATAAGTTACAATTTTGATACTTCTATCAATTGAACATTAATTTGTTAACGGTTTTAATTGTATGTTGACCACATGATTGTTAGTAAAAATGCAATATAGGAGGACGATGATGATGCGAGTATTGTGAAAATAGGAGGAGACGATACCTATAAGTAGAGCGAGGAAGAATTTGTAATATTTTTTTGTAATTTTAAAAATTTTAAAGTCTGTGTTGTTTGAATTTATTTTATTACCTTTTATCAAGTAATCACGTGCTTAGATGTGATTAAAACTGTTAGAAATACCAAAGTTACAACTTATTAAGGAGAGGTTTATGTCATTTTGAAAATGAAGAGGCCAAATTGAGGCAATCTCTGTTTTCAAGGGTCTAATTTAAAATTAACACTTTTATTTTTACCATTCCACTTCACCTTCTATATTATATAAACGTAACAGAAGAAGAAACATATCTTGGAAATTCCCAACAATGGCTAATCTCACCTTCTTCTTCTTCACCATCATCTTCATCTTCTCCTTCACTTCACTCTTTCCAAATAGCCAAGCTTACACAAAGTGTTCCAATGGTGGTCCTGTTATTGGCTTCCCTTTCCACATCAAAGGCCAACAACAAGTGCAACACTCCAAAAACAGCACTGCCAATTTCCAGCTTCTCTGCAAACAAAACACCACCACAATTCACTTCCCATCTTATGGCGACTTGGTCGTGAGATCCATCTCCTACGGTGCCAAAAGGCTCGATCTTACCGACCCGAAAAGCTGCGTTCACGAAGTCTTTCTCAATCTCAACCTTTCAAACACGCCGTTCAACTATTACTACCTTGTCAAAGACTACACTTACATCAATTGTTCAACCAAGCTTTCCTCTGCTTTTGCAGAGATACCCTGTTTAAGTGGTTATGGGCATTATGTTTATACGGTTGAGCCTTCAAAAGATGCACCTAATTCTTGCAAACCAATCAAAACTGTTGCTATTCCTTTTAAGTACAGCCCTTATTTGTCTGATAGTAGTTTTGGCTTGGGATTAACTTGGGGTTCTCTTGGAGACCAAGATTGTGATGGAAAACAAGGCCCTTGTGATTTACACAATGAAAATATTGGTGGCTTCCGAGCGGGAATTTTTCAAGGTATGCTCTGCTTTGCTCTTTCTTTGTTGAGAATTCTTCCGGAAGGATAGAAATTTTAGCCGTCAGAATGTATCATGATCATAGAACTAAATTAAAAATTTTGTTGTACAAGTAAGTTAATAACAAAAAAATTCTCCAGATTATTCCTTAGGGCTTGTTTGGTGAATTGGATAGGATATTATTGGATATGATAGTTTTAAAAGATTGGATTAGATTGGATTGTGTCGGAGAGAATATGATAAAATTTTAGTTAATCTAATTTTATGTTTGGTGTTGCATTATTAAGATATGGGCTTTTTTGTAAAAATATTTTAAAATTTTTCCTCAAGTTGTAATTTTTTAAAATTAAGGGTCCAAAATGTAATTATCAAAAATAAAAAATTAACATTTTGACCCCCTTATTTTTTGAAAAATTATAATTTGACTCCAATATATAAAAGTTACGTTTAATCCTATGCTTTAACAAGGGATTACCTAATCCTCTGGATTACCTAATCCCCTTACAGGGGATTTAAGCATGGATTGGATAAGAGCTTATCCATTCCAATCCTTTAAAGTTTTTCACCAAACAAAATATTAAGATTTAATCTAATTCAATCTTCTTTAATTCTACACACCAAACGTGCCCATTGTTTTTGGGTCTCCCTAGTATTTTTGTTATGCTTAGTTGTTTAGAAGAAGTTATGTTATTTATGGTATATGTGGTGAGATTCTTTACGTGTTGCAGCTGATATGTTATTGTGGAAAGACTTCAAAAGGAACCGAAAAAAAGTTACCATTACACAAGAAAACAAGGAACCAAAGTTTCGGAACAAGTAAAGTAGGCTTAAAGTTGTTTATCAATAAAGTATTTTATACGGAAGCTTAGAACAACTACATACTCCAAGTATGTGTTGCTTAGAAGGAATTTAGCTTTACACTCCTTTTTGAGGGTGCTTTAGTTGGATTTAACCCTCAATTTTAGTAAATAGAAAAAAAAAAAAAAGTAGAAGCGTATAAAGCCTAGCAAAGGATATAATATAACAAAAAGTTTGAGTTTTAGATAGTCTTTAAACTTAAGCCAAGTGAATTTAAAGAAAATGAAAAGTAGTAGGAACACTATATATAACGGGTACAATATTACAGCCATATACTCAGCACATAACAAATACATTTTTTAACTATATTATTTTCGCTTATTCTTCTTTTTTATTCCTAATTCAAAATTTTCTTAATACCTTCATTAAACAAATTGAGAAAAAGGAGTATATATATATTAAAAAAAATTGTCAAGTTCAAGGCCGGCTCCACATAGAGAGATGAATAAAAGAAAGACTTGACCAACTCCAACATGCCCAAATTCCAGTCGCCTCCGCTTTCAACCACCTTCTAGGTACGGTATTACATAAAATAACTGCGTGGAAAATTTTAACAAATAATAATATTAAAATAAAATATCATAAAGTAAAAAAATAAAAAAAAACCTACACAGGTCAACTGTGATAGATTAGTTGGAAATTGATTTTCAAGTGCTAAGAGGTACCAATGATGCTTAATCATTATCTACTAATAAAAAATAAATATCGCAATATGTAACTTACATATAGAACCCGTCTTTTATTATTGATAATGCTTAACACTAATGGTAGCCAAGATGCATTTTTCGTGAACCAATTACAGGAAGTCTTTTGTTTGGGAACAAGTCTTCTTAAATGTCAATGTCACGGTGATGGCTGTTATCTTCTAGTATGCTATACTCTTTAGAATTTTAGCCAAAATGACGTAACATAGGTAGAGTTGATTTATTAACAAAAACAAATATATCACACCATCCCTTGATTAAGAATTTTCTTTATTAGTTTTTTTTTTCCCTTTTTTCTCTTGAACAAATTTGATAAACATGTCGAGAATAATTTTCCTATATCTATTCCTATTTATGCTAGAAATAATTGAGATTGGTGATTCTGGTTATCTCTTTCAAAAATAGCCAGTGAATTAAATCGAGTATCGAGCCGATCAGTAAAGTGGACTATTTTTTAAAAAATGATAACTTCTTATCCTAGTATAATAAAACTTGAGATATTATTGAAAAATAATTTAAAGGCTCATTTTCTCACGTATTCCTTTAACCTCTAAGCAGCCATTTTTGTTACAGCTGTGTCTCTAAGAGTGTCATTTCAGTTGGGATCTGATATTTCTTGTTTGTGGTCTGATTGCTTGCAGTCTTGGCGAATATTGGCTTCTCAGCTGCCGGCGGGACAGCGGCATTTTTGGCGATAAAAACGATCCATTACTTGAAAGGACCAGCTTGCCAAAGTGAATTAGGGAATATTATTAATCAAGTTGAGAATGAGAAATACCTGGGAGACTACAAAGCCTTTTTTTCGGATGAAGCCTATGGGGAGAAAGTAAGCAATAGCTGTTGAAGTGTCTTGTGTAGACTGTTAGTGGTAAAAGTGAGTTCTTGCATTGCCAATGCATATCTGTCAATGAGGAGCCATGCATCGGGATAGGCGGCCTCCTCATTTGAATCTAGTTTTTTTTTTTTCCTTTTAATTGTATGTATAAAATCTGATAAAATTTGTAATTCGCTTTATTTGAAATTCTACATAGGTCTATATGTAACTAGTTATAGCAGTCACATAGTGCGTGATATGTGTTTCAAGATTATTGGAAATCAAGGCATGAGTTTTATTACATACATTGCTTTAAGTTTGCTTTTAAATTTACATACATTGCTTTAAGTTTGCTTTTAAATTTTCCTCCTTTTTTTTTTCTTTGCTTTTATTGGAGAACTTTTTTTTTCTTGTTGCATAAATTTCTCTTCTTCAGTTTTTGAACACCAATAAAAGAAGTGAAATAGGTATGTTGTAGCCCGACTAGGTAGCTATAGATCGTATGAGTCAAATAATGAAGTGAAGTATTTGAGGCAACTCTTGGTGGGGTTGGACCTTGGAAATGGTTACAAT
The DNA here is from genome assembly GCA_946598075.1 of Artocarpus hirsutus. Classification (NCBI taxonomy): domain Eukaryota; kingdom Viridiplantae; phylum Streptophyta; class Magnoliopsida; order Rosales; family Moraceae; genus Artocarpus; species Artocarpus hirsutus. The sequence goes on from CAMOHE010026958.1 coordinate 31,127, forward strand.
TTCATTAAATGTGGTTTTGTACTCCTATTGAAATGTAAATAAGCATGTGCTATTGCTCGAATCCGTAGTCATGGGATAAAATCAATTACGATGGAATCCTTTCATTTATTTGTTCATTTATTTTTTTTTTTTAATTTTTTATCCATAGTAGTGTGACAAGCAGGCTCGACTCTAAATTGTTAAAGAATGGTAGCATTGAATTTTTTGATTCTTTACCCGATTAGTCAGTTCTATCTCTCAATACAGACAAGGGAAGGGATATAACGCTTTGCTTAAATGAACAGTATCAATACATGCAACCCAGAAATTGCAGGTTTTGCTAGTGTTACAGTTAGATATTTTTTTCACATAACTTGAAAAATATAAGAAATAACGAAATTTTTATAACATCATAGTGTTATATTATTATTAATTTATTTTTCTTCATGAAGATTAACTCAATTTTTTTTACTTACATATATATAATATATATTGTTTTCCTGTAAATAGATCAAGTATATAAATTGGTAAGCTTGATTTCTTAAGGCTTAAGGTTAAAAGTTGTTATCGATATATTAACCCTTATTTTAATTGGGTAGGAGTACAAGTTTAATTCATTATTTAGTGGAGAAAATACATATATTTTTGTTATTGAATCAAGGAGGAGGGCTATAATGTTTTAATAACATGTGCAAAAACTGAAATTTTGAAAATCTCAGTAAAACCCAAAGATTGTAAAGAAAACAGAACCAAACTGAAATCCAATATGTATGTCGCAGAAGACATGTAATCCATTGCCTCCTTTGATATCACATACATTCTCACACACACACACACAGATATATATATATATATATATATATATTACTCAAACTCACACCATTACATGGTTACACAAACAGAAACCTCACAAAGCTCGCACACAGCAGCACTCCGACCAAACCAAAGCATTACAATACAACACTCAAAAGACAATTATTTATGTCACAATTACTTGTCTCTCGTTTATTTTCTCACACACACACATATTACTAGGCTTTTGTCTCCAATTATTTCTTATTTTGAGCAAGTTCATGGATCCGTTTTTCTTCAACACTTGCTACTTCTTCACTTCTCCAAAGGGATATTCCTTGCTCTCCTTATTAGAGCCCCCTCCCCAATCCTCTTCGACATTTGTGACTTCGACATTTTTGTTTTCCAATCCAAGGCCATCTATGAACTCCTGTTTCTTCAGTTTGGGGCAACCTTTGACTTCAGCCTTTCTTAGAGATGGCAGCTTGAACCCAACAGTAGTTAGCTCAGGCAGTTCTAGTAGAATCAGCTTACTTAGGTTTGGCAATTTGTGCTCCGTCGTGGATGGTTCGCCTTCGAGCAAAGTCTTTAACTTGTCACAGAACTTGACTTGGAGTTTCTCAAGCTTCTCTGGCAGCTGAGATGAAGAGAAAACATATTCAAGCATTGGGCAACAATCGAGATACAACTGCGTAAGGTTCTTGAAGCTCTGATCCTGCACATTCCCCTTGTACAAACTTTTCAAAAGAGGAAGGTTTGAAGCCCATAGAAGGCTAAAACCTTCTCCCAACTTGACAGCTTTCTCTTCTAAGAATATGAACTCTGTTTTGACACATCTCTCCAGCCACAAGCCTGTCACTGTCTCTAGATTCTCAGCTCCAAGATCTGACAAGCTTGATATAAAATCATCTTCGATGAAGGACACGCAATCTGGAAGATTCTCACCTTCGCTAAGAACTTTCTCAAGGCCATCTGGACGATTCTTAAATCCGCGAATCTCCAAAAATCTCTTGCAGCTTTTAGGGCAACAAATAGTCTTGAAATAGATATCTTCAAAGAAGCTATTATCTCTAAGACGATAGATGTCCTCATCTTTGCCACTTTTGTTAGAAGGGCAAACATAAATGCGAAATGTAGCAAAGCACTTTTTCCATATTTCGGATTGTTGCCTCAACAGTTGGAGATTTGCAATGCTCATCGAGATTGATGGCCTATGACTGGCCTTGTGAATGCCAGCATTCTTGAAGATGTCACATTCTTTCCAATTTAGATGATCCGGTAGACGATTTATCTGCCCCCACTCGAGTTGTTTAATGCCTGCCAAGTTAGGAAGAATAAGGCTGTCTAAATGAACCAGGTCTGAGATCCAATATGGAAATTCCTCGACTTCAAGCCCCCAAAGATGAAGAATGCTCAAATTCAAAAGACTTTTCAGATCACTCGACAGTTCTTTTAGGCTTAAAGCTTTTCCTGATGTAAGAAGCTCCCTTAGATTGCTAAGATTCTCGAGAGCTTCTTGTTTCACGAGGTTAGTATCTGAAAGATCCAACACCTCGAGCTTCAAAAGTTCCTTCAATTGTGGCCTTTTTAAGAAAAGACAACCTTTTACAGAGAGGTTCTTTAGGCTGGTAAATTTAGTGAAATCTGAGGATAAAACTGTTGAGGTTCCAGAAAGGTTGAGTGTCTGAAGTGATTTACATTTAATCTCAAGAGGAGATGATTTAGCTTCAGGTTTTTGTAGGGACATGGCACCACACATGTTGAGCTCTTCCAGGTTTGATAATGAATCCAAAGTTGGAATTTCTCTCAACTCGGTGCAATTTTCTAGTAGGAGTCGATGGAATTTAGGCGAAGTAGGGAGGGATAGAACACTCTGAACCATAGTAGCTGAGAGATCAAGTACCTGAAGAGCACTCATTCCTTGAAAGGATTGCTTTTCAAGCTCTTTAAGAGCTTTGCAACCCGAGAGGTTTAGCACTTCAAGCTTTGTGAGATTATCAAGGATTGGCAACTTCTCGAGCCTCTTACAATCTGATAGTAGAAGTTGGCGAAGCTTCTTCGATTCCAACACATGATCCGACATCTCTTTCAACTCACTGGCTCGCGAGAGATCAAGAATTTCAAGGCTTGTTAGTTCTTTCACTTCTGGGAGGGCCTCTAAGCATGGGCAATCATTGAGCAAGAGCTGGCGGAGGCTTTTGAGATTGGAAAGTGATGGAAGGCTCTTGACATTGGTGTTTGACAAGTTGAGACTTTGAAGGCATGCATATTTGCTGAAGCTAACACCTTCTAAATCTTTTAGAGACGACATATGGGAAAGATCAAGTGCCTCAAGTCTAGGCAAGTCGCTAAGAGTTGAAGGTAAGTGAGAAAGGTCGGTTTTGGACAGGTCGAGTGTTCGAAGTGCTTCTTTGTTTTTGAAGTGTGGAGAGTAAAACTCCTTGAGCTTTGTAGCACCAGGAACTTCAAGAAATTGGAGACCATGCAAGTTATCCAAGTGTGGAAGCCTAGTTATTTCGGTACAATCTCTTAATGTAAGCCTAGTAAGACCAACTAAAGGGTTAAAAAATGGTAAAGGTGCAATCTTGGCTTGGGAAAAATCTACCACTCTAAGTTTGGCAAGGTTTCCAAACTTTTTATCTCTAAACTTTGTCAAAGAGCAAGCACCAAACATGTCAAGTACCTCAAGATCGGCAAAAGCTTTCAAGCTTGGCATTTCTTCCAAGTTGGAGCACCCTCTAAGGATAAGCCAACGAAGTTTAGTCAAGTTGGAAAAGGAAAAACCCAAAGACTTGACTTGGGATCCAGAGAGGTTGAGGCTACGAAGCTGAGACATTTTTGCAAACAGATCATTTGGGATTTTCTTCAATGATTCGGCACCTGAGATTTCCAAAACGACCAGCGATTCAAGCTTTTTGATCGGATCGATTTTCTCCAATACGTCGCAGCCTCGGAGCACTAGCAAGCGGAGCTTGGATAGTTGAGAGGCTTCTCCTTCTCCTTCTCCAATGAAATCCAGAGTTCTCAACCTTGGTTTTAATAGGACAAGCACTCTTAGTTCCTTCATACGCTTGAAAAAGGTATTCGGAACTTCTCTGCAAAGCCGAGATTCATCGATCATCAACGTCGAGACATTCCGCCACTTCTTGGGCCAGCAGACTGATTTTATCATTCCATCAGCGACCGCAATTTTCCCGAGACCCTGCCATTCCTTATCATCTCGGAACACATCAGGCAATCCGAGCATCGCTGTCTCATCGAACCCCTCACGACGGTGATCCAGAACCTTCAGAGCAATTCCTTCCATGGTAACAAAGTCTCCGTCGTCCACTTTGAGCAGGCCTCGCTTCTTAAGCTCCTCCCAAATGCGATATCCCTCCTTGTAAGCCTTCTCGATACTAGAGTGCTTAACATCATCCAAGTATCCCTCCATGATCCAGTGACAAATCAACTCGTTGTAATGGACGCTGCCATTATCGATGGCCTCGAAGAACTTCCTGCTATGCCAGCAGCACTTGATCATCCTTGCATCGCTGCGCGGGAGCGTGTCAAACGCGTAACGAACGAGCAATGTCCCTATCTTCTCCGCTTCCTTGTCTTTAGCAGCTTCTTTCAGAGCATTTTCAAACGCCTCATCTTGATCATCATCATGGCCACCGGGTTGACTAAAATTGTACTTCAAGGCTTTTCCCATTACAACTGCCACGGCAGCAGGCAACGGAACGGAGAAATAGTCCTTAAACTTCTCTGAACCTTGTGTTTCTCCCGCGCTACTCTTCAACAGCGTCAGATTATCGTCTTTTTTCAAAGGCTTAATCAGAAACTCTCTAATTTGATCATCATCCTTCTTGGTACCAGATTCAGTACTGGTGCTAGTACCAATACTTCTTTTTGTAGTGACAAGTAAAATGAGTTTCAATAAGCCATTTTCTCTCAGATGCTGGAGCGACTCTACTCTGCCAATGATTTCCGCTTCGACGTCCATATACTCAGGAACGCCATCTAGAGTCAGAACAAAAAACTTTTTCTCCTTCTCTTCCTTCTGTACTCGTTGGATGACCGTTTTGTCCAAGCTGTCGTCATGATCAGGAATAATGTTACTGTCCTTTTCTGGTGAGCTCTTCTTATCCTCCTGACGATGATCATGATCTGATAACTTATTCTTGGAGTCCTGATCATCATCATCTTCGTTATCATCTTTAAACCCTCCTTCAGTAGCGGGAAGTACACACAATTGACGTGCAATGTCCTCAAGAATTAGGCGGGACCTGGGTCTTGGATCAATACCGTGGTATTTTTTGTTGAGAGAGACCCAAAGGGTCCCACCAAAAACACTCTCATTTCCAGCTTCATGTATGCTTTTGGATATCTTTTTGGATATTTCTCGAGCCAACCATGTTTTCCCTACTCCGGTTTCACCACGGAGAATAATTGTTTTCGTTTTATCATCTTTTTCCGTTAGTTGAAGGATAAGCTCAACTAGGTGCTCTAAGGAAACAAAGAAAAAAAAAAAACATATCAGAATCAATATATATTATTAATTAAAAAAAGAGGAAATTGTAACATAAGTGGCACTTTTCCAAATCTAATTGTAAGTTTTGAAAATGTTCGTAATAAATAACAAACATATGCTGTTACAAATTTATTTCTTTTTTATTTATAGTGTAAATAATTATTATTTATACAACAAATAGACATGATGTGTAATAATTTATTTACTATCGTATTTACTCTATAAGTAATTTTTATATAGTAAATAAATTATTTACATTATAAATTTACTATTTACCATAAATATTTTCAAAACATTTTAGTTACTTCAAAAAGTTTTAAAAATATGATATTTTTCTCTTTCTCTCAATTTTTTGTTTAAATACTTTATACCTACCACAGTGCAATATGTCTAAACACTGGACTTAACTTTCGATACAAAGACCAAAAGAGCTCTATGATCCTCGTATCAAAATACTCATACCTAAAGATCTCATAAAACTTATCTGGCCTCTTTTTTTTATTTTTATTTTTATTGTCTTCTTAATAATAGAAGAAAATATCAACTTATACCATAAAAACCTTTTTTTTTTCAATAAAGGTTTCAAAATGTATTGATAGAACTGATATATTTTTAGCTGTTTTGTTTGCCTTATCTGTAGGGTTGTTAATTACTATGTTTTTCTTCAAGCGGTTTGGCCATTTTGCGATTTTGGAAGGGTAATCTTGGTATTAAAAAGGCTTAATTGCTCAAGAAATATTTTGAGTCTAATTTTATAAACACAAAAAATGTTTTGGGCATTTTGTATAATAAAAAAGAAAAGAAGATAGTATTACAAAATGCACAGGATGATTTGTGTATCTTTCTTTCTTTATTTGATAAAATAAATGTGCTTGGTTGAGGTCTCGCTACTTAGTTTCAATCTCTTCATTTATTGAAAAAATAATTATCAAATTCATTCTCCACTAATCTATATACATTTGTAATTCATGTATATATTCTATGGTGTCTTGTTTGTTTTATAAGTTCAACTACAATTTAAACCTTTTTGAATGTTTGTTTTCATAAAAATTTTAATATTTGTTCAAATTTTCGACTTTAATATGTGAAAAAACGGACCATATGTTGTTAAATATTTTGCATTACAGATTAAAGAACAAAGCAAATGACTTGATCTATTACAATAATTACATGCTGTGTAAAATAACATTTAATAGACAGGAACATGCGCCATCTATTTTGAACCAAAAAAAAAAAAAAAGCACCTCCTATATTATTAACTATTCTCAGTTATATGAATGCATGGTAACCAAGCAATACTATCAGCTAATAAATATACATAAAGAGCGAATAATTCTAGCAAATATATACTAACTAACAGAGAATAATTGAATTATTTGGTAAGAGAGAATCAAATAAAAGTAATTAAAACACATGCTAGCCCCATGCAGGGCAGAGTCATAAAATTTTTTTCAAGGCGTAAGTGAAACCAAAATTTTAAAGAAACGTAACCATTTAATTATATATATATATATATATATATATTAAACTCTTGATCTCTTTTTACCTTTTTCTAATCTATTTTTACCTTTTATTCCTTCTTTTAAATGAAAATTCACTTTTTTAAAGTTTATGTATACAAATTATAAATTCCTACAGTAGTGAAGTTAATTTTTGATTTGATTGAGATTTTAAGTTTGAACTATTAGTATACTTAAAAGTCAAAATTTAAGATATGATCTCAAAATTTAAAAATTTTATAAAATATAAGTATACAACAAAATTTGCAATGCAATAAAAAATATTTTAAAAATATACGTAAAAACCTTTAATTAAAAAATTTTAGGGGGCAAACTAAAAGTAAAAGTGTAAGAAAATCTTTTTGAGGGGTCAAAGTGTAGAAGAGCTCTTCCCCTAGGCCTTCAGCAGCTAGGCCCTTGGCCCCATGAAATTTTTTTAATTTTTTAAAAGTGTATTTTTTTTTTTTAAATTACTATCCTTCTCAAGGGAATTGAAATGGTCTTCCAGCGCAATAAAAACAGTTCGGAGATTCAATTATTGTAAAAAGAAATTAAAAAAAAAAAAGAAGAAGGGAGACAATGTGAAAATAAACAAGGATTTATTTTTTCTTCTAGATCTATGTTCATCATAAACCAGTTGAAATTACATGGAACGTTCAAGATATTGGTTGAGAAAAAAGAAGAATGTACTTGTTTCAGTGTACTATTAATAATTTATTTATAGATAGTTTGGAAAAACGATTAGAATCAATGGTTTTAGTTTGATAACTATAGCATGTAAAAGCTTTATACTATAGTTTTAAATTGTAAAATGTGAAAGTTTTACATTGTTTATAGTTATAATTGATAGTTAAAACTGCTCTTATAAACGAATCATCATTTTTTCTAATAAGTAACTATAGCTAAATGTTGTCCTTATATTTATTCTAAACGAAATATGAAATTTCCTATATTCCTAACAATCAAAATCGAAAGGGTGTTTACTTTGGAAATAACAATTCATATTGCAAGCAGACATACACTCTCGCGACACATATGTGTGTATGTTTTCGATCAAATAAAAAATTAATTCCCTATAAAATGCTTAAGAAATTAAGTAACCGTTACAGAATATATAATATGCAAACTACTAGGCTAGAAGTATTTTAAAAACAATACGTTAAAGACGAACAAAGATTAGAAAAAGGAAAAAAAAAAGTGTACGTACTAATAATTTGACACTGTATATTGCAAATACCTGGAGTGGGCGCGTCAGATGGTGTTGAAGTAGTATCTGGGGATAAAGCAGTCTTTGTTGGAGGTTCTTGATCAGAATTAGGTGCTCCGGATAATGGCATTGGAGTAGCATTGGGTCCCTCAGGTGGTGGTATTGGATTAGAAATAGATGCTCCAGATGCTGGTGTTGGTATAGCATTGGGTGCCTGATCAGGTGATGGTGCTTGATTAGAACTAGGTGCCTCGAATGCTGCTATTGGTGCAGTAATTTGTGCCCCAGATGATGGTGCTGAATCAGAATTAGGTGCTCCAGATGGTGGTGTTGCGGTAGTATCGAGCGTCTCTAGTAATGGTGTTGGACCAAAACCAGGTGTCCTAGGTGGTGGTGCTGGGGTAGTATTAGGTGCCCCAGTTGATGGTGTTGCATCAAAACTAGGTGTTCTAGATGGTGGTGTTAGAGCAGTATTGGGTGCCCCAGATGGTAGTGTTGCATCAGAACTAGGTATTTCAGATGGTGATGTTGGAGTAGGATTTGGTGCCCCAAGTGACAGTGTTGGAGTAGTATTGGGTGGCCCAGTTGGTAGTGTTGCATCCGAACTAGGTGTCCCTGACGGTGGTGTTGGAGTAGGATTTGGTGCCCCAGTTGGTAGTGTTGCATCCAAACTAGGTGTCCCTGACGGTGGTGTTGGAGTAGGATTTGGTGCCCCAGGTGGTAGTGTTGGAGTAGTATTGGGTGCCTCAGATGGTAGTGTTGCATCCGAACTAAGTGTCTCGGATGGTGGTGTTAGAGTAAGATTTGGCACCCCAGGTGGCAGTGTTGGAGTAGTATTGGCTGCCCCAGTTGGCAGTATTGCATCCAAACTAGGTGTCCTGAATGATGGTGTTGGAGTAGGATTTGGTGCCTCAAGTAATGGTGTTGGAGTAGTATTGGGTGCCCCAAGTGGCAATGCTACATCCAAACTAGGTGTCTCGGATGGTGGTATTGGAGTGGGATTTGGTACTCCAGGTGGTGTTGTTGGATTAGTCTTAGGTGTTTCAGGTGGTGGTGTTGGATTGGAGGATGACGCCATTTCTGAAAGTAACTAATAAACTCCCAAAAGATTTCAGGTATCGTCTTCCCTTAATGCACCTCCTTTCAGTCTTCTCATTTGCATATAATTATATAGCCTT